>KZ505784.1:557514-596572 GCA_002844005.1 Limosa lapponica baueri
CGCGGCGGCTTCCCCTCGTCCCGAAAAGCCCTCAGCGCTCCCCCCGCCCCTGCCGGCGTCGGTTGAAGGGAGTCACGGAGTACGGAGCTCTCCCCGGGCCCCTCGGGCGGTCCCGGCGGTGGGCGCCCCGGCCCGACGCCCGCTGCGGACGAAGGTAAGGCGGGAGGGGCTATTCCACTGGCGTCCCCCCTTCCCTGAGGCGCGGGGGGGAGCCCCGAACAAAAATTAGCTGGAATCGAGCTCCCCTGACAAAACCCTGATGACCCCCTGCCTGGTCCGGGGGCCCGCTGCCCGCTCCCCGTCTGGCTGGTGTGGTGAACCCGCGAGGGGTTCCCGTCCCGTCCCGGCCTGGCTGGCTGGCAGGGAGGTCAGGCCGTATAAGTGATTTTGTGGGATGCGTGAAGTGGTTAAGCGCGAAGTTGCTGCGATAGCGTGAGCTGCGCCTCCTCTGTAACCCACACGGTTTGGCAAGATCGGCGGCTGGTTGTACGAGGCAGCCTTTGCAGCTTCTTTATCTGCGGCGAGCAACTGGTTGCTCCCTTTACCTTCTCCTGTAGCCATTGCCGAGATCCAGACATCCAAATGCTGCGGTTGGGCTTTGGTGTCAAAATCGGCGTTGTTCTCATGAGAATTTGGAGGACGCCTGACACAGAAACGTGGGCAGCAGGGAACATAAGGCGTGAGTTAAAGGGAATAATAATATCTTGCAGTATGAATTATGAGATGCCCTTCAGCGCATCGTGCATTTCACCTGTTAATTTGTGTATGCAAATATAATGTATGTCCGTCTCTGGCAACTGCCTTTTTTGCAAGAAACAAATTACTGTAGAGTGTTTGACTCCTTACCTGGGGAGAAAGTTGTCCCTACCCTCTAACTTTGAAATACATTACCAAGTTAGATTAGGTTGGCTAAAACAATGAATGAGACAAAGAAATGAAATATTTCTTTTATGCCAAATATGGACACAATTAAAATGTGTGGTAAAGACTTGACTTTAGAGCTCTTGCATTTCTTGGGCTGTTTTGGATAACAAACACGTAATAATGCAGTGTAATTGAGACATCTTAAACGTTTGTTCTTGGGTCCCTTTCTTTTTTTTTTCCCTTTAATCCTTTGAAAAGTGCAGAGAGGCTCCTTAGGAGTTAAATTTTGCTTGGGTCTTATTACGCATCCCCATCCCGGCTGCATGTCTGGATAATCTGTAGTTCACAGTCAGAACGGCTGCGTGCTCCCCACCTCCTCTCGCTCTACTTCCTGCTTGAAGGCACCTGCTGATACCAACAAGCGGCCCAGAGCCTGTCCCAGCTGCCAGCTTCTCTCCTCTCCCACCCACGGTAATGGTGGTTGCTCTGGGAACATCTTCGAACCGCTCCTCCCGGAGCTGCTCAGCAGGAGAAGGGAATTTTGACCAGTCTCCTGGTATCTGGTAACTTGAGACTGCTGTCCACTTACAAGCAGGTGACCTCAGTCACCTGCATTGTGCTTATCTGTCAGAAGACAAAGCTGAATGCCAGCCTTTATGCCGTGCCTCTCCTTTCATGTCTTCCTTCCAAATGCTGATTCTTCCCCTTTCCTGGTTCTGGGTGACGGTTACCTCATCTAAAGCAGTACAGGGCTCGTTGGCTTGAAAACAGTTTTTCCTGTTCTATCTATCTATCTTCACATCTAGGTTGGGATGTTTTCTTCCCCTTGCGTTTTCCACTCCTTTCACTAGGAGTGTCCCTTGTCTAACTCAGAAGCGCTCAGGTCTGAGATCAGTCATTTTCCACTCGTGTGTGTTAGCACTGGGACTCTGATGATTCATCGCCTACAACTTTGTTTCATTAGGATTTGATCTTACTTTTCTTAAAGTGTCTAGATTTACTGGAAGTTTCAAAATTAGGTTCGTGCATGTTGCTCAGGGGCATGGCCGGTTGGTCTGTCTGTCTCTTCTGTCTTTTTTTTTTTCTTTTAAAATCTGTGGGAACCCAACTTAGAAAATAATAACTGTTGAATACTGCTTTGTGATGGTGGAAGACTAGCTAATACATTTTTCATTTTTAAATAAGTGGTAGGGAGGAAAAGGTTTTTTCCTAGTTGAGTATTTCTTTAAATTAACGCAACACTTAATTGCTTTGAGTGGTTAATCTCTTTCCACCACCTTGCACCTGCTTTTTTATGCCTCTCTGAGTCTATGATCACAAATCTGGGAGAAGAGGCAAGAACATACACAGCTCTGTAATAGCAACTTGGGTATTAACGCTGATTTAAATTTGAAACCCTCTATCCTAATCCACTGTCTTTGTAGTTCTTCCCCCTTTTTACCCTGCCATTAAAATATTTTCCATCATTCCTATGACTTAAACCTCATACAGATTTTTATATACGTTTTTTATTCTTGCAAATACTTTGATAATGTAAGGTATAAGGTTAGAAGATCTGAAGCAGGAAAGAGGAGTTTGTTGCTACCTACCATCTTCAAGCTTTTGAGAAGAAAAGGTACAGGGGATTATTTTGTATTCGTTTCCATTAACTTCAGCGAAGCTGCGAGTGACTGAGCCCTTGCAGTCCAAGAGAGAATTTGCCCTAAGGCTTGTTTCTGTGACTTAGGTCTGTTTGTTCGTGTATGCTCTAATGATGGATCTCTGGCAAAAAAGCAAAGGTTTTTCATCACTATTATACAATGTCAAATTGATCTGGATTGCTATTAGCTCTATGTGAACCCTGCTGAAGAGATATATGGCTAAATCAGTGCCAAATTTCTGGTTTTATATTGTTCTTGTGCCAGTGAATTACTTCAACTTTTTCTGTTGAGTTTTCCTGCGACTGATTTTTGCTCAGAGGCTGTCTTTCCTCTATCTAATTTTTTATTGTGCCTTATCTTTGACTTTTTTGTAAATTCCCAAATTTTATTTGAGATAACTTACAAATTTCCATAAAATAATGGAATTCTTCATTGGTCTGTATTTGAAATACCTTAACTTGTTTTCTCTGAGACTTATGAAATAAATCTTTTAATAGATGTGGCTTGTCAAAAGCTTTTAGGTGTGCTTTTTAGATGTGTTTTTTGAGGAAGTCATATTCTTACTTGAATGTTTACTGTCAATAACAGAAGCTTTTTTTAGTAGGTGACTATAAGAAAAATTGCTTAAAACTATTGTGATTCCTCTTAAGCTGCTTCATGAGGTAATTTAGATGTAAAAGCTTCACTAACAATTTAAAGTTTTGCATATGTACAGAGCTTAGGATGTGTAGTTGACTGTTTCTGTTGTCTCCTCTGTCCTTTCTCTCTCTCTCTCCCTCCCCATTTATTGATCTGGCTGTGTTAACCTAGAAATTGAAGTAATTTATAGGGAGCAGCTTAATCAAACTGTGGTCTTTCTTCTCATAGTGCATTTTGGTAGGTAGCATAACAGACCAGTAATGGTAAAATGCAAATACTGTAAGTTTATGCTCAGTGAACATAGGGAGTTTAGGGACTGCACACTGTTTGACCCAGTACAAAGCAGTACATTAGGTTCAATTGTTAAATCATCAGCAGATTGTTCACTATTTTAATGCAGCTTGGATTTAAGCCATGAATTAAAAGGACTCAAACATGGTCTGTTTGATCCAGTTAATCCAGTACCATAGTTAGTACTTACACTTTCTACCTGTGTGTAATCACCATTAAAAAAAATCTAAAATTAGGAGTGGAATAATATTTGTTTGTTTTCATAATTTGAGATAAATATATTCTCTTACAAAATTGCACTGAACTCAGATTAATAGATGGATTTGGTATGCACTGTGTGTGATTTAAAAGGTATTCTTATTTTTATATATCTTTTTGAAATCTAGTTATCCA
Source organism: Limosa lapponica baueri (assembly GCA_002844005.1). Classification (NCBI taxonomy): domain Eukaryota; kingdom Metazoa; phylum Chordata; class Aves; order Charadriiformes; family Scolopacidae; genus Limosa; species Limosa lapponica. The sequence continues at coordinate 561,342 of KZ505784.1, forward strand.
GAGCTATTTGAAATCTTGGTGTGGATAAATTTTATACAATTGCCCTGGGAAAGATTTTTGATTCGCTAAATTTCCTTTCTGGATTGAAAACTTGATAGCTGTTACACTCTAATTTTAGTGTCTTTTCAGTGCGAGGGACAATACCCAGTCTCTCTGATCTGAGTCTCCCTATTGTCCTTTGTTGTAGGTTGCGAAGATGGTACAGTCCCCTCTTGTGTTGCTGCTGCTGGCAGACTAGAGTTTGAGAGAGCGTGATATCGGTTGCTGCTGCGCTCGCTATTCGATGTTTCAAACCGATCCAAGGAAGTAACACTCTCCTCTTTGGAGAGGCCATAAAATGCATGTTATGAATTGTCTGTCCTTGGTCAATGATAAAGAAAATGGGGCTATTCCAGTCGCAACGGGATTAATGAACGAGGATACGACGACTGCATCTCAACTTTCTCAGCCTGCAGCACCACCGCCCCCTCCGCCATGTCCCCTCGCGGGGGCACCCCCAGCCCCTCCGCTCCCCCCGGGGATGCCACCCCCACCACCTCCCCCTCCTCCACTGCCTGGGCCAAACATACCTCTGCCTCCGCAACTGATAAATGGGCATGACAACCACAGCAAAAAAAAACGAATGCGGAGCTTTTTCTGGAAAACTATCCCTGAAGAACAAGTCCGCGGTAAAACCAATATCTGGACAATTGCTGCAAGGCCGCAGTATCAGATTGATACAAAGACAATCGAGGAACTTTTTGGGCAGCAGGAAGAAACCAAGCCCCAGGACCCCAGAAATCGATCTTTAAAATCTTCATTCAAAGAGACTAAAGAGGAGGTAAGAATTGAAGTAAAACCTCTCTTTTACATAATGCTGAAGGAACTGGGGTGATTCTGGCTCATCTTTGTCTCTTTCTCTGTCATGTTACATCCTTGTGGCAAATTTTTCTTGATTTGAAGGGGAGGGGAACAACCGTGAGGATAAACTCTTTGTTCTTAGTGATACACATTTGTTTATCAAAGAACTAACAGTGTTTTATTACTTTAACTTCGTAAGTGCTGTGATTTGGTTGCTTGTTAAAATAAATATAAATAAGCGGAGGGAGCTGAAGGCATCTGTATTTACTCATGTTGGATAGCCCTTGAGTTTTCAGTGTGAAACATAGGTAAATGGTAACTTCAGGTCTTCCACTATGTCTGTTGTCCAAACAAAATGTTCTACATGCAAACATGCACCAGGTGGGAGGGAAGAGAATCCTGTTGCAAGGGTTAATGCTGTATATACTCAATGTCCTAAAGACATCAGGAAGGGAAGTCCCAATATGACAGCAAGTAAATAAAAAATAATATGGCGATTAACGTAATTTGTTATTTAATTGAGATAATTTTAAAGTTTCAGCTTTCATAAACATTGCTTTCCTGCTAATTAAAACTTTATTTCATATACCCTGCTTTTTCTGGACACTAAAATAACCTTCCAGTAAGGTCTGAACATTGTTACTGATTTCTGTTCTGGTGATGAGGAGTTGTATGCCAAGTACTCTCAGGTTCAGACACTCTTCAGTGAACTGATAAGTAGCTTTTCTAGCTCTTAGATCCTGATTTGTAGACAGTGTCTTTGTGAAGCCTGAACTAATTGTCTCAAGCGATCTTTCTGTGAAGTAATTGGAGGGTTGAAATGCAGATTTAATCACTGGTGTGTGTCTATATACATGCTAGTGTGTAAACAAAATACAGAGGGCACAGGATTAAGAGATGTAACAACATGTCAGTTTTAAGTGACAAAATAGGGATTTGAAGTTGGTGGAATCATGCAGGATTCAGAAGATGTCTGAGTAAGATCAGCAAGGACGAGGTGAGAAACCAATGTACTGATAGCATGCATGTTGTACATAGACTAAAATAAGGGATTTAAAACAGGCATGTGTATTGCAGACTCAAACCCTGACATCGGGAGGGAGTAATTGGGGCTGTCATCAGAGGTAGTCATTAACCTCTGCGCTGTTTTCAGACTGTGTTCATCTTCAAATCAGGATTGCAGTGAGTGGACTTCCTGTACTGCATACAGAAGTACACAACTCCAGCCCCGTGTGTGTCCTTAGGAGTTCCCCCTTTCAGGACTGCAGTGTGGTGAAAATCTAGTTATAGCAAAAAATGATGATGAATTTCGTAAACTGAATGTGGCCCCAGCGTACGGTAGCTGGGGCAGAGAAAACCCCAGCGTGCTCCAGAACTCAAGTGTTTTCATGTACAGCTTGAAACTCTGGGTATCCTGGGGAGGCTAAGAGCAGTGTTAGAAATTAAAATTACAGGCTTGCAAAATACAGGTTTCTCCAAGTTAGAGTGCCTTGGAAACAAAAACCTGCCTTGCTACGAGTTAATGTTTTTGTGCATCCATCTGGAGCTGATATGGTGGTCCAGTGCATCTCTACTGCTTGACACCTGTCCACCCCGGTTCGGGGCTCCCACGCGGTGCCTTTGCACGTGGCAGGCGGTGAGGCAACAGGACTTGCCTCTGAGTTGTGCTACCTAAGTGACAAAATGTTCGACTCTGTTGCTAAGCTTTGTCAAGCATGCCGCAGCAGTGTGTCAGACAGCGATGAGCAATTTCTTGTGTGCTAATGGACTTTGCAGTACCAGCTGCTTAGTAAGGAGGGAAGGAGATAATCCTGAAGAGCTATGTGTTATTGGAAGTGCGGAAGCAGAGATACGCAACAGCTCACATGCTTAACGTTACTACGGGCATCATTCAGCAAGAGTATGGAGATTTGAGGCGTAGACAATGTTTGTGACTTTTGTCATCGGTGCCGTCAGCTGCTGCTTACTTGCTTTAATGGTATGATGGTGTGAGAAACTGGATGTGAGAACCGACAGAACCAAACGGTTATCGTCAGTTCACTGTAGTAGCACCTAAGGAGCTTGAACAGAGTTGGGGGCAGGCTGAGGTACACAGCGTCTGTGGGACCTTGTGGAGAGCATGTTAGCATGGGGCTGAGGAAGCTGTAGTTCTGTTCCTGGCTGCTTCACTGGCCTGACAGGGGATGGTGGAGAAGACATTTTGCGTTCCAGTATCTCTGTTCCTTTTGTGTAAGTAAAACACAATTGATTTTAGAAAGTGCTTTGTGGCCTAACAGTGAAAAATGCTCTTTGGAGTTTAAATAGGGGAATTAGTCTAACTGTTGTATGTTAACAGTGAAGTTTCAAGATTTCAAGTGCCTAAATTCAAGCATTGCTTTGATCCAAATCTGAGAAAAACAGCATGTGTCTAAAGTGCTGTACAAAAGTGCATGGCTGGAGAGTCAGCTCCTTTGGCTCAGTGGGGTTCCTGTTGGTGCAGTGGCATAGCTTCAGTGGGAGCAGTGAAGAGTGACTCTTCAGCCAGGATTGAGAGCATTCCTCCAGAGACTGTGGTGGAGACAGAATTTTCACACCTTCTCCAGAGATCACTGTTAACTGTGAAATCATGAGCAGTTTTGGAAAAAGTTCTCCCTTACAGAACTGTATGTCCTTTCAATTCCTCACTCACCAGTGTTTCATACAGGGAATTTAGATGCCCAACTCAGGGTATTGAATCCTGGTTCTGGAGGCTCACCACTAAACATCATCATTATAACAGAAGTCCCTTTTGAGATTTGAGTTAAACTCCTACAGTAAATGCTTTCCTTTTCGTAAACAATTCCTCGCCAAACCCTTAGGAGATTAATTAACATGTTTCCTTGACTAAAGGCTTAATTTACCCCATGGTTTCATGTAATTTGAGCCTCCGAAAAATAGGGGGTGTAGAGCAAAGTTTACACACCAATTTACTTTCCCCGTCCTTTAGTGGTGTCACAGTATGGCACAACATAACTCACCTAGGTTATAGCTACCCTGGCAGTGGAGCAGGCAGAACAGCTTGTTGCTAGCCAAGGGGGCTGGTCTTGCTTTCTCCTTTGATCTGTCCCTCTGCTCCTGTCCCTCACTTCCCCCCATCTGTGTGCTGGCTCTGGCAGACATTGGACCCTCTGTAAAGAGATTTAAGTTAGTAGCTTAGCAGAATCCTGTTTGGGTTTTTTGTTTGTTTTCTACTGGAGTAGTTTTCTGCTATTTTAGTGAGTTTTGATGGCTTGTGAAAGGGTGCAGTGAATTCCAGAGCTTGTGCAAGGGGCTAGTGAGAGAAGAGAGAAGATGGAAGGGGTGAACAGGATGTCTCTTCTCCCCTCTCCTGGCCATGCCCTTTCTCTTATTTTCCCTGTACTGGCTCTGATGTTTGTTCCACCTTCTTGAGAGCTGATTCAACCTGTTAATCCAGCAGAGGACTAACACAGCAAAAAAAGCAATGAGATGAGTACCAGTGCCTGCCTAAGGGAAAGAGCAGGCTAGGAACGTGACAGGGAGGGTGATGTGGAGCAGGACAGCCCTGTAGTAAGCTGCTAGGTTCACTCTGCCGCACTGTGGAAGTGCACCTTTCCTCAACCACTCCAGGCAGTGCGTGTGGCTCGGAGAATAGAGGCCAAAATATTAAACTCAGCAGTGATGGTTAGAGCATTGTAAAGTGAAGTGGAAGCTGAAGCAGGAAGCTGTTTATATCCTTCCTAATCTCCAGCACCAAGGCTGTGCCACCAGGCTGTTCCATGCTTGCTGTAATTTGTAAACTATATTTCACCATGTGAAACGCCATTGTTCTTAACCAAAGAATACATATAATGTTTTGCTTTCGCTAATCTGTTATAAATCCACTTTGTTATTTTCCTGTTCCTCATTGACAGTCTCATGGCAAGAAACTTGTATTGCATTTCTGCAGCCACTACGAAGTCATTATTGAAGTGGGGCTTTTTGCATCTCCCGGAACACTCTGAATCTTTCCTGTTGATTGCAAATTTCTGTCAGAGTTCAGGAGTAGATCTTCTCTTACCATCATTACAACTTCCCCTTCCTTTAGTACATCTAAAACAGTGAACGTTTCAGTGGTGGATTAACATTTGTCAAACTGATGGTGTTATTACCCCACATGATCTGTGACTGCTGCAGATTTCAGAAATACGCTGAGTTGAGTACTGTGGTGATGAGAAGCAGATTCATGAGTGAATCAGCTGTTCTTGTTTCCAAGATTGCACTGTTTGTGAAGGAGAGGTGGCAGTTCTGTGAGGCAGTGACACTTGGCATTATCAGGAAAAGTGCACGTGTTGAGATGGTGCAAAGTATCTGAGGGAACCATCATATTTCAAGAGTAGGATAAAAAAAAATTAATAACTTTCTGTGGCATGCGAGTTGAAGAAGATGAGAATAGAGCTCTCCTGAATTTATCTAAAGTAAATCATAAGAAACTATATCGGTATAGAGGTTCCCAATGAGACTAGGAAAGTTGCTTCTCAATTCTTACAGTCCGATGTAACTTCTTGAGTCAAGAAGTCAAAGGATGTCACTGGTGGACAGCACTTCAAAATCTCTTTAGGTGTCAACAGAGATTTGGAACATGCTGTGCTGGCACCAGTGCTGAAGGTATGTACAAATAGAAGAAAGGAGCAGACTTTGTAAAAAGCTGGGATATTTAAAGGATAAAAAGGGACAGCTTGGTAGGAAGTCATACGCAGTTTTCTTCAAGGACAAAATCAAATGAAAGCTCAGTCGGGAAGAAGAGTAGACATTAGGAACAGATGTTAAGGCTAAGATTGTGAATCTAATATGCCACACGGTACTGAATGTGAGATGGAAGAGACCATATTTGTGTGCAAGGAGTAGGAGCTTGTATTTATGGAGTATCTGCCAGGTTCCCTTTTTTTCCTCCTTGCTCTCCCATCTAGAAGCTCCTTGAAGGCAGTTAAGTAATAATAGCTTTTTCAATCACTTCTGATAATCTTGAAGTGGACACCAAGCAAAGAATGACTGAAAACTGAGCCATGTGTTTTGATTGTATGCTTGAAAAAGAAAATGGGAAAAAATAGAGTACAATCATATACAGAGCAAGAAGTGTGTAAGATCCTTGTGCTTAAAAGAGAAAAACAGTTAATGACATTTGTTTTATGTTGTGCTGATAAGGCAAACGCAGCTGTATATGTTGCCACCTGTTGTTTTTCTTCAAGGGAAGATGTTAAAAAAATATCTCTAGTTTTGTTTGAGGTTGTACTGTAAATCTGAGTTGTGCCATGGAAACGAAAGGTTTACCCAGCTGATGGTCGGTCTTATTGTAACAGTTACCAACTGTGACTGAAAATAATATGTACAGAAGGTTAACTGTGAACATGCTTTAAAAAACCCCCCCAACAAACTGAAAGCCAAATTATGATAGCAAAGCTTATAGGCTTAAACTAATACAGAGAAATCAGGGAATTAGGAGTGAGCAGAGCAATTGGAGATTGGAGCTACAGTTTGAGAGGTCATTGAGAGGTCCCTGCAGTAAAACATTTGAAAAAGATTAGATACTGCAGGGGGAGAGATAGTTGAACCTGTCCTGTGCTAAGGGGCTTTCCCTTAATGATCTGTTGGGGGCCTCTCAACTCCCAAGATAACAGGAGAATAAACCACAATCTGTCCTCTTATCTTTGCATATGTTAAAACTGAAGGGCTTCAGGCTAGCAATCATCTAATTAAAACTAACACGCTGATATTTCCTGTGTTTTCCAGTCTTTGCTGGTTTCAGAAGAGAGAAAATTCCAAAATTTCAGAAAACTTTTTGATTTGATTCACTCTTTTCAGCAGATGAGGAGGCTGTCTCCCAGGTGTACGTTGAGGATAGCACATTAATCATACCTGTATCTTCACTGTCACCACCTGACTGCAGGCTAATTCAATTTCATGATGATGCCAACATTGCATTTATATATGTATTTCTAATTTCTGTGCTGTCACAAAGGTAGAGACACCTTTCCAGTTGTCAAAACCTCAAACATTATGTGACTCCAACAGCAGTCTCGAACATCTGTGTGTACTGAGTTGTTTTATTGTAGCAGTTAACGTGAAACAATTCTCTTGTCCTTGTAAATCTCATGACTTCTGTAGCTGTTATCACCAAAATAGCTGTGGTAAAATTTTAACCTTAAGAACACGATTTGCTAAAACAGCTCAGACATCTCAGTTTTTAAGTTGTATGCAGCAACAGGAAGAAAAAATAGTATAAAAATAATTAACAATTTTATTTTAACTTTTTTTTTAATGAATTGGGGAAAAAAAAGTGTTGGCTTTTTTCTCTGGTTAATCTCCAGAATTGTACTTGTAAGATGATGTAGCAAATCAACTTTAAAAAAGAAAGCAGGGGAAGACTATTATTTTATTAGGGGGTTCTGCTTGCTTCTAGATAAACAGATTTAAGCACTATCTGTCTCAGGTTTTGATTCAAGATTGACTTGCGTATCTTTCCATGGATCGGCATGGCTGCTAGTTTGCGTAAATGAAATCAGTAGTGCTGCTGACCTCTGCTTGACAAGCCCATCCTCGCATTTGTTACAAAACCTCTGAAATAGGTGGGTTTTGAAGTGTGGTGCTCGCTAACCATGGGGGCCTCCAAATGTGATACAACATATTACTTGATAAGCAACATTTTGCAGATTCAAGGTTATGAAATAAGCAAGAGGAATGTTTTTACTTTGTAATGACATAGGATTTATCTTGTTTTATTACTTCTATAAATCGCTATGTTTTCTTTGTTTCACTTGAAAAAAGTTGTGGGTGTGCTGTGTATTTCCATGGTAAAAAACTAGTTCTGTAATATGTGATCTTTGTTGATAAGAAGTGACTCCGTGTATTCATTTGGCTGGTGATTTGGTGGCAACTGCAAACAATTATCTGCAGCAATTTAAGGAATGATATCTGCATTATATGCTGTTTTCTTAGGTATTAGTAGATTAATCTCTCTTGTTTTCTCTCTCAGGTTTCCATTTTGGATGCAAAAAGGAGTATGAACATTGGGATATTTCTCAAACAATTCAAAAAGTAAGATTTGATTTTTCCATGCAGCTAGTGCAAGCTACCGATCTGTGAAATTATTTGTAGTTCTCATCAAATGTGGAGTATATTACGCTCTGTTCTTTGTGTAGTTTACATTTCTATACAAGTTTGTTGTAAATAACTACATTTCGTAATTTATTTTCTAATATATTTAGTTTTGAGTGCCATTATGACTTAGCACTAAACATTCAGAGTTTGCTACTGTTAAACCAGTTGAAGTGAGTTTTCAGACGAAAAGACCCTTATATCTCATGTAATACTACAGGGAAGCTGCTTTTCATTGTTTGTCTTTATAAAGAATTAATAGAAAGGGGTAAAGTGAGGATTATTTTTTTAAGAGCAAGCTGATTCAGTGCTATCTTTATTCACTGATGATGTTGCCCTTTAGTAAAGGCATCACTGAAAGTGGTGTTGTAACAGTGCTGCTGTGGACACTGATACACAACCTCATTATAATTCCTTTGAGTAGCCCAGGCATGGGTTTTTTTTTTAATTTTGTGACTATTCACCCTGCAAGTGTTAGAAATGTATATGCTCAATTGTTTTTTCAAGGTCTGCTGAATCCATCATTGAAGATATTTATCATGGAAGAAGTGAGCCCTATGGTTCTGAACTGCTGCATGAATTTCTTAAATTATTACCAGAAGCAGAGGAGGTAAATAATGGTTTTACATGGAACTTACTGTTTTATAGAGTTCTACTGCCTGGGATTCCAACATGAAGGTTTGGAAAAGAGGAATCCCAAAGCCTTCCTGAGGTCAGGGGATAGGAAACCACCGAGTGCAAAAGTTTAATCTTCATTTGACCCGTGGTATTGAGGTTGCAGTGTAGTCATTCCCTTCACATCATGCAATTTCACCTACTTTTAAGGTGCTTCTTAATGAAGGTAGTGATAAGGTATTTTTGTTTCTCTGATGTCCATTATGATGTCCCTTTTGTCCCATAAACGTTTTACCAAGACCTGCAGCCCTTCTATGTGCAGTGTAGATAACTCTGCTCTGGGGTTCAGAAAACTCAGAATTAAAGTATATCCTAATGCAAACGAACTAAGGTTCACTTCTTTGGCACCTGCCTCATGCTTTTCCATTGCAGTGCCTCAGAGTTGCGTATTTGTAGCCCTGTTCTACTGTCTCTTCTCCCTTCTGGTTTGCTACCTGCTTGGTGCATTTGGGGTCTGCCTGCTTTTGGGCCCGGGTCATTGGGTTCCAACAGGGCAGCAGCAGAAAGGCTGCTCAGCTGTGCAGCACCCATAGAATTTGCTAACATGGCTTAGCACTCCAAAGGAGACACGTTGGAAGGCACAGAATTACCAGCAGCACCTTCTGCAATGTCCCTCTGCTCACCATATGACCAACATGCAAGTGCTGCTTTCTTCTCTCCAGGTCTTAACCTTCAAGTCCATTCACATGATTAAAGGGGTGAGGCTTCATCCACTGACCTGGGAGCCCTGCTTAATGATGCACAGTTCCTTGTCTGCTCATGTATTTGCACTGACCCATTTGTCTGTACTTGAGAGAAATGTATACCACAAACTCGACAAAATTAGCATTAGAATTGCTTGAGTGCTTCACATCAAAGCCATGGCTGAAACCTGGGAAATTGCTAGTTAAAGTCCACATATAGATCAACCTCAACTCACATGCTTTACCACTTCAAGGTCATACTGCCAAAGCACTCTGTTTCCTCTGTGCAGCAGCAAGTCTCAGATCCAGTCAATAGCAAAACACGTATTATTTTGCTATCAAATATATAGCCCTAAACTGGGCTGCTTTTGCAGGGAATCTATATAAAAACTGTGTTTGTTACTATATTTGATTATGTTTTTTAGGGTTGGGGATATCAGCATGTTGAAATGTAATTAATTTGAAGAAAAGAGGTGAAAGTAGATCTGGGAGCTAAAACTATTCCCCCTTCCGTCTTTGCATCAATTTCATGCATATTCCTGTATTTAAACAGAATTTATCTCCTTCCTCTGAAAGAGTCAGACAGAGGAGAACAGTGAAGTACTAACGTAAAGTGACTCCTAGTTAACATTGTATCTATTCAGCAATTAGACTGAAAGAAAGCTATTTTTTTCTTCTTTTCCTCTTTCTGGTTTAAATCCTAGTTGTTATTTTACCACAAATAGAAAATCTTCCATGTAGTGTACTCTTATGTGATATAAATACTGTAACTCAGCTAGAATTGTAATGTAAGTTGTTGAATTTTGGTTTTTGGTGCATGACAGTGAAAATGTGCCCCATCTGGTAACTGTTGGTAGGTGGTGCATGGTTTCTGCATCCCCAGGAGATTGTCTCCAATACTCAGCTGGATGCTTTAGATATCCAGTAGGTGCTGCTAAGAGTGAAGAGGTATATTTATTTCTTAGTAGATAATTTGACAACGGGCCTGCCCCTCAACATAGTGGTTCCAGAGCACTTAAGAAGTGCTTTTAAGGAGGTGCTTGAGAAATTAATAGAGGAGATTTTATGGTACAGAGGAGTATTCGAAATTAAGGGGCATTAGACATTAGATTTGTTGCTATTCCCAAGGGAAAGCTGGAAAGAGGCTTGTTTGCAGCATGCAGGTGTTCGTATGTATTTAATTAGTTCTGTGCTTCAGAGATCTCATTGCTCACCATCATAAAGAGAAAGGAACCCCTTTTCCTTTGTTAGTCTCTCGTAATTGTTTCGCTTCTTGGGAGGTTTCCCTGCTTCCTGGGAAGTACCACAGCAAGAGCTGGGGTGGTGGCACAGGACAGGGAGAAGATCTTGAGTGTGAGGGACTGATGCTTCTGCTGGTATGGAAAAATGTTTCAGTGCCTCCATGTCCTCAGGCTTCAAGTGTTCAAAGAGTAAGTGGATCCAATAACTTGTTTACTGCTGTGGCTCCTAAAATTTTAGTGTAGTCAGTTAAAAAATGTGTTCTCTTTAGGAGCCTCAAAGCTTTTATTGTTCGTCTTTCTCAGCACTTTTTTCCCCCTAAATGTATATTCACTGTTCTCCTTGTATGTCTCCATCTTATTTGTTAGTTTACGGTCTTCCTTCACAGAATCTCAGAATCGCCTTCTAGTCTGAATACCTGTCTCCTGGAATACTGATTCACTGGTTGATAAGGGGAAGCCATTGGAACTATACAGTTCCTTCCCACATACAAATAATCCAAAATCATTACAGCTATCAGATGAAGTGGTGCTATTTATTCTGCTGTTCCCTATGCTGTCTGATTGTCCCTAATTTTTTTTTGTTCTGGTGGTCGTATCACATGAGATAGCTTTGGCAAGGTGTCATCACATTAGACTGTCCCTGCAGAATGTTGCCTGGGATTACCCTTAGTTACTTCCCATTCTTCTGAAGACCTGCTTTGTTGTTGTAGGGGTTGAGAACTGCTCTGAGCCTTAATCAGTCAGATCCTAAAAGGTTACTTGTTATTCAGTTACCAATGCTAACTGTCCTGGTGTAACCGTGGGTGGGCTTCTGCAGTTCCCCTTTGTATGCTCCTCTTTTCAGCAGCTCAGCTCTTTACAGTCACGTTTCCCAGTAGCACACTTGGCTTGCAGGTTGGAATGAGAGCCAAGTACCCCCTGCCAGGCCTGTGCTCCACCCCAGTAACTATGTTTGGAGTCTTGTACTTTTTCTTTTACACAGTACCGTAAATTCTTAGTCTGTGAAAGTGAAAGGAGGGAGAGAGGAACACCACTCCTGGTCATAGCTGTAGAAAGGGCAACTCTGGACCGTCGCGTTTCTTCTTTTTTACTAACAACCTTTACAGTTTATCTGGTGTGAGTAAACACTGGCTTTTATACTCCAATCTTACCTTATCTAGAAGTGTTGTGATATATAGTCACATTACCTGAATGTTCCCCTGGTCACCAGTTTGACACGTGTGGCATATTTTACATCATTTCATTCGTGTTATCTCGGGCACCTGATGGATGTTCCAGTGTCTTTGAGATGGAACAGTTTTTTGACAATGGAGGCTAAGTACTTGGGCTTAGAAATGCATTTAATGTCTGCTTTCTTTAAAATCATTCTTTCTTTTTGCAGTATTGCAAGGTAGAAACTCTGTTTACATGCAGAAATAGGTGCCAGTACTAATAATTTTCTCGCTGTTTTCTATGAAAAATCCCAACAGCTGTAGAAGCTGTTGGGATTTTTGTGTATAAATGGCAAATACTATCTCTTTGGTGAATGTTTTTGTCAAACTGAGTAAGACCATTATTGAAATGTTGGCACTGCTGTGAAGTCTTGTCAAACTGAAAACATTCGGGTATTTTCAAATGTTTAATTTTAAAAACTTGACAAGTTCTTGAAGCTGGCAAACCGGGAGCTTGCTGCAAAGTTCCACTCAATCCTTTGTTCAGGGCTGTGGGTGTGGCACCAGCCTAGCCATCATACAGTGATTAAAAAAAAAAAAAAGACCAAGAAAAGGTATAAAAATTCTCAGTACATTAATGAGTAATGATTTTGTGTAAGCCTTGTTAGAAGTCCTGCTAAGAAGTGCCTATTTGGAATCTCTGCTTCATCCGTTTTGCAGCTCATGGTTTTTTCCATGGAGCCCTTGTCTTGACTGAAGCAATGGCCTTCTCTGATATATCACTTCTAAAAAGATTCCGAGCTGTTTATTAACAATATCCTGTTAAAATGGCTGACAGCTCTCATTTACTGGCCTCCTGAGCAAAGCAGAGGAGAGGCTTTTAGCAGCTTTTATGTGCATGTCATTGCACTCTTCAGCAGGCCCAGACTGGTAAAAGTTGAGAGAGTCCAGTGTTTAACGAGCTAGAATAGCCAGAATTTGTACTTTAAATATATACAGAAGAGAGCGTATCATACTGCTGATCAGCTCACCCACACACACGCACACCCAGGTTATCAACAGAATGTCTTAACTTTCTTTATAATCTCTCAACCCTGTCCTTTGCTCCTATACTCTGTTTTAAAACCCTAGTCATCTGTCGCTTGCTTTACTGGAATTGTTTCTGTCTGTCAGTTCTACCCTTTTCATACCATGTTTGTGTAGTTAACTGCCCCTTCCTTTCCTCAGCCAGCGCTGTGTATGGCTGATCATCCTTCATAGCTTTCATCTCCTGTTTCCTTTTTTGCCCCCGATGATAACTGTAGGTTTTTCTCCTTTTATTTTTATGATTTGCTGATAGAGGTTTGGTGCTGCCCAGGCATGTGCCCAGTGGTGCCTCCCCACCTAATACATTAGCTGCTTTCCCACGTGCCCTTACAGTTGGATTCCACTGTAATGCCTTTTAGAATTTTGGTATTTTTTAGCTTTGTTTTTCTTTAGTGCCCTGAACGTTTGCAAGGGTATGGAAATATTTTAAAAAAAAGAAAACAAACAACAGAGAACAGAGGACATAGAGCTCATAGAACAGAGGAGTGCAAACTATCTGTTTTATGTCATAAAGTAAAATCTCACTGGTTGTAAATAAGTGCTACTGCTAGCTCAGAAAAGACTGAAAACTTGAGTGGCAGGAATGCAGTAACTTTCCTGTCTGTGAGGAATAATGACATACTTACAGTATGCATATCTACTACAGTTGTTCACAAATCAAATCAAAGATCAGTCTTTCTCTTTCATAACTGTTTTTAAAATGAAGCAAATTACATATATGAGACCTTATGTATCTAAAATCTGATTTGGGCATGGGCATGCATGGACAGTGCAAATACATATTCCATATACAAATATAATGAAAAATTAAATTAGTAGCTCTGCGCCCGATTTGAGTGATGCAGAACTGGGCATACAATGTAATTATACTCTCTTGTATGTATGCATTACATGCCATATCTTGGTACGTGGCTGTGTACTGTTGTGGAAGAGATTTTGTTGTGCTTGAAGAGAGGAGGTCAAGGCCAGAACTGATAGAGGTATTCATTGTCATGTTAAAATGAACCACATTTTTTAGCTCTCTTAAGTTTATAATGAAGTCTGAGAACACATTTACTATACCTGTTAACATGATTAATAGCGAAAATTGTTGTCAATCCCATAGTTTCTTCGCAGTTCCTGGCTGCATTTGGTATTTGGATTTTTGGTATTTGAATTTGACTCCCACTTCTGGGAGCCATCAGATAATCTCAATTCTCTTTGGGAAGACTTGGTCAACGTGGCTGCAGAGCAAAGAGGCCAATCCCACGGGCTTTTGAGTAGCCTCAAGTAGGAATGTGTAGGGGCAGCCATCCAAAAATGTATTTCAGTAATTTTTAACTTTGGGGTTCAGAAGCCGTTCTTTTATTTTATAGGTAGTGTCAGTTAAGTCAAATAACTTTTCTTTTTTTTTTCTGCTTCATGGTTAGATAACTGGTCTTTTCCAATTATGAAATTTGTAATGAAGAGGGAACACAAAATAAATTGTAGTCCTAACTTTGCCTTAGCTATTCGCCAGACTGTGTACTGTTTTAAGGCAAAGTTAACAGAGGATTTAGTCACCTGTGTTGAAAACTTAGAGACGTATGGAGAACTAGGTTATCCCGTGCTGAATTCAGGATGAAAAGGACCTTTTAACTCTTTTGTGTTTCTCTTTTGTCTGTTGGTGGGATTGGGTCACTATCCTCCACCTTGCTAGGGTTTTGGGCTTGTCAGGTGAGCTTCTTTGCTGCTTCTTATAAAAGTAGTTTTGGACATCTGAGGCGAAGACAGTGGAGGTTAAGATGGCTGATGTGGGCTGGAAAAAGTGTAACCAGGTGGTGAGCATATCTTTGCTTTAAGGCTGATTGCACAGACTGTCTTTTGGGTTGACTACGGCCCAAAGCTTTTTGCAGTGTGACATTCACACCCCATCCTACCCATCAGAAGGCAGCCTTGCCAATGTCTTCTGTTGTATATGGAATAGGATAGGAAAGTTCCTCCTCTGGATGAATTCTAGGAATTAGTGCTCACTTGTACCACTCCAGGCATTTTTCCTAATATAATAGGGCAGAAGAAAGAGGATTTCATCCAGTGTCTGTAAAATTAACATTCCACACAGATAACATTGATTGCTACTTACTGTCAAAAGTATATTTAATATAGTACAGGTAGCACAAATAGGTTAATATTCCTGTGAGTATCTCAGGATCTCTTGTTTTTCATTTTTTGTGCTATTAAATCTTAAAATTGCATTTTCCTATAATTACCTGTGCTTTATATGATCTTGATTTTGGTGATTTGGCATGGGTTTTTTGGTGGGCTGCTTTTCTTTTTTTACTCCCTTTCTCCCCACCCCAAATCTGAATGCCTCTATCCTTTTCAGGCAGACTTTGATATTTGCAACATATTAAAATGAGGTTGGAGAATTTGCAATTTTTGTTCTTCAGGTTGCAGACCACTATTTTTTGGAAGATAGGTTACAGAACACCTGCAAAGACTAACTGAGGTAGTAGATGTCTCCCACTCCCCACTTCATGATGTAGAAAAAAGTGTTTATTTTGGTTTTGTTTCTCTTGTTTAACACCTTAGAAATATCAGGAATGTTAAGTCTGGTCTTTCCTGTTTTTTGTTGGCAGACTTCTTGAATGACTCTGTAAATTAGGGGTTTTCTCAGGCCTCAAAAAAATGGGTATGCTGTTTATCTTTTAGAAGGAGCTTTTGTCTGAGTGTCTTGAGTTAAAGCTGGGGGAGCGGGGGGGAGGAGGTGTTAGGAAATGGAGTTAGCTGGCCTGAATAAAAATTGCTCTTTGAATTCTCTTTCTCGGTCATAAGTTTTTGTTGGTTTGGTTTTTTTTTATATTTTGAAAAGGAAGTTTTCTCTATTCTGGCTTTAATTTGTAATTTTTGTTTTCTCATTCTTCATGGTCTCTCAACATTTCTGGTTTTTTTATGATGTGGAAAAAGAATGGGAATAAAGCAGAACAAAGCTGTTAGAGGAATCCTTTTCTTCTGCTAGTCCAGAATTTATTTTAAATCCCTGATTTAGCATAGCATATGTTGTCTTCCGCTGCAAATCAGTTACTTTTTTACAGTGAAAGCAGAAGAATAACCTAAGTAATAATTTGGAGCCTGATGCTTTAAAAAACCTGTGGCAACCTTATAGTTGTTGGTGCCCTGATGTAGTGTGCCTCTCTCCAGGGTAGCTTAATATTAGTTTCTAAATCTGAAGACCATCTGAGTTGATGATGTGAATGGTTGTGGTTGTGAATGGGCTGGCTTTAAGTGTAATGTTTTAAAAAGGAAAGATCATGGGCTGATGTGTAAATCAGTGGAAACATACAACTGATACTGAGTGTGAACTTGAAACAGTGTAATTGAGAGTAAGCTCTGCTTTTGGACACAGTTGCTGTGTTGGAAGATGTGGAAGAAATTCCAGTTACACTTAAACATATGTGCATATATTTTCCAGTTCTTCTATATAAACAAATAGTAAGAATGTGGGCAGATCAGTGACTTCCAGATCATGCAAATATATGGATGTTGGTGGAGCTGGGAAGGAAGATCGACAAAATTAATGCGGTGATATTTCCTTTGCATGTAAATGGTGTTCTCAAAGTACTGACAACAAAAAACTTAAAATGGAAGATTGCATTTTTACAATATTTAAAATAATTTGTATGGATGAAAAAAAGACACAAACTCTCAAATACATGGCTCAAAAGGCATGAAGTTTACCTCTTAAGAGAGTTTTAGAGGAAGTGGTTGAAGCAAGTATCTGGAAGTAAAAAACCCCATAACTTAAGCCTTAACTGCATCATGCCAAAGAGATCTAGGCAGTCCTATGCTGGAAATGCTGAACACAGTTAACTTGAAGCGATGTCCAAATATATATCACAGTTGTTGAAAAGTCAAGGATCGTTTTTCAGATCATCACTTAAGCAGCTATTTCCTGGGCGAACAGCTAGAGAACAGCAAATGGACCAATTGGAGAGAAAAGAGCCAGTTCTCCTGGGGAAACTGGAACAGCAGTGTCCTAAACATAGTGGTGAGAGCATCACTGTGAGATTGATCAGAAATCAGAATGATGAATTGGAAATGAGAAATCACTGATCAGAAATCAGAATCACCAATCAGAACCATGGCATTGTATTTTTTCCTCTGAACTGTGTAGCTGGGTCTTTTGAAGAAGTGATGTTACTGGCTTTATTATCTTGTGACTGGGGTATGTGCAAATTACAGGAGCTTGGACAGTGAAGCCATTCAGTCATTCACTGAGTGGACTCTCCAATGATTCCTGTTGAATTCACTGCTTTTCAAGGTGTTTCCTTCCAAAGTCAAGTTAATGTTGGTCTTTGATAAAATTTTTTGCTAGTGTTTTTTTCTCTTTTCTAGGTAAAGAAATTAAAAGCCTTTGATGGAGATGTGTCAAAACTGTCTCAAGCTGATTCCTTCATGTATTTACTAATCCAGGTGCCAAAGTAAGGAGATAGTAGGTTTATTCTGTTCATGATAAATATTCTCTTTTGGCTGTCAGTTCTAAACTTGTTTGTTTGTGTGCTCCAGCTATGCTCTTAGGATTGAAGCCATGGTGTTAGAGAGGGAGTTCTCACCCTCCTGTGCTTCTCTACAAGATGACATGAAAATTATAAGACGGGCAACAAAAGGTAATTAAGCATGTTGGGACATGCATAATACTCTTGTTTTTGTTAGCATGTTAATTAGTCTGCATTATGAAGACTAGAGCTTGAATTTCAGGTACCTTAGCTATTAAAAGGAAGCTAACTCCCCTCTGACAAATGCCATCAAGGTGTGCCGGACGAATCTTTGCTTCCAAAATCAGAAATCTGGAGACTTTGGACACAGTAATAATGAGTTCATGACCAAAGCCTACAATAGTGTATCCGAAACCAACAGAAGCAAAGGTGTCCATGGCCAAATTAGGATAAATCACCTTTTGAGTACAGTTTGGTTATCCATGCATCGCTATGTCTCTCAATGTGGTTGTTATACCTCTCTGCTCACTCTTTCAGAGATCCATAGAGAAAATCACTGTATAGTTTCCAAATTTCTGTATATGCCATTGCCTTTCGAGGCGGCAGTATTAATGGGCTAAAATCTTTATTGAAGAGACTTAATATATTGCTATTTCTTTGTTTTCTGTTTTTGTTCTCTGTATTTCCCTACATTTCACAAGTTTTGAAATGCTGCAGCTGATTATTCATAAGGTAATCTGGTGTCTTCTACTTGGCAGGAAAATAGTTCATTTCCTGGTTTCAGTTAAACATGAATGTGGACCTTATCAAATGCCTTGAGTGCCTATTTGTCCTGTTCCTCAATATGAAATTCCTACCTCATGCTGGCAGATTTTTTGACAGAGCACTGTTTAGACTGCTTCTGGTGGTATAAAAAGGCACAGTAGTAAAAATATTCAACTATAAGCACCAGTGCTTAGGGTAGTCATTTTTAGTGAAAAGGAAAGGGAGAAAAGCTTGGTGTGTTTTTCCTACTAGTGGGGATTGAACTAGTCCTTCTTGACTCAGAAAAATGTGCCTTAGCTTAGGCTAAGGTTTGAGTTTTATTGGGATCTCTTTCAAATAATTGTCCTTTGTGTTTTGAGCAACAGACATATGTGAGGGAACATGTTATGTCTAAAAGCAGCCGCACCCTATTGTCCTTCATGTCCTTCACCCAGGACATCTGTGAACTGATGAATTCATTCCCTCCAGAGGAGACTCTTTGGTCTTCAGCTCCTGCATCAGGCCAGTCATGCAGATCAGACTGACTGAGCTTCCCTGTTCTCAGTCCACTTGAGTCATGTGCTCTTCCCCATTTGGTCTTTTCACTTCAGGGTTTGTTGATAGCCCGCAGTTGTTTAGGAATTATGTCTACTTTTCTATTCCTATCTCCTGTTTCTTTCCTTGTAATTAAGATGAGAGAATATTTACTTAAATTCTAATGCTGATAATCACTAAGGTTTAGATGGTCTAAAATAGCCTGATGGATTCTCATCTAGCCTGCAAATGGATCTCTCTCATGGTGACGCTGAGCAGGCTCTTACTATGCAGAATCTTTAGAAGGTGCCTTCTCCTCTTGGCCTTATGAAATTTGGTATTCTCTTTTGTATTGTCTCCTCTTTCTTCCTCTGCGCTTCTTCACCTATAGCTTGTTAGATCAAAGGTTATTTAATTAGTTTTATGTTTTTAGGCCACTAATACTGAAGTCAAAGATACAAGGGCTGTCTGCTTCCAAAATGATAGATCAGTGTATTGTGTTGAGCAGTTAAATGCAGAGCAAATTATAGAATGTGCATTTCCAAGGAAAATAGTTTTAAAAAGTATTTACACTTCAGTTGAAAGGATTCCACCTTTTATTATGTACAGCAGTGTAAAATACAGTACCATACATTAAACCCAATTCACATTATTTCTCTTGCTATATGGGCACTTGCAAATTTGGTGTTCTGTGGTTTGTAGTGCCACTTGTGTGATGCTAATTTATTAACTCTTTACTGTTCTGAATTTCTACATCTTATTTCTAAGGCAATCCCTCTGGTGACTTTTAACCACATGTGTTGTTCTGTGTTCATGTGTGGCTGGGTGAAAAGGTGTATGAATTCAGATAGAGCACTACTGTGCATTTTGCAAAAAAACGGAAATATGTACAAAACAGACTTCTGTGATGGAGAAGTTTTAAAAGGCACTTTTATTCCATTTGACTCTTTGCATCTCACTGAATATAACTTTGTGCTAAATCATCTTTGATGTGACTGAAGTAAAACAAATGCTGCTCTGAGCTGGTGATCATACAGAAATAAAATGATGATTCATAGTGGGAGTGGGATAAGCAAGGAAAATTTAAACATTGCCTGTTATCTTTTCAGGCCTTATGGCTAAGTCTCCCAAAAAAGAATAATTGTTCAAAAACCCAATCCTGGCAGATGGCAAATGGATCCTGCAGGGTGCAGAACACTTACCTCACACTGGAATTAGTAGGTGGTGAAGATACTTAACCGCTTGCATGAGACACTTTGCACATTGCAGGATTAGGCCCCAAATGTTTTGTTAGCTTCTGGGGGGTGCCTTGCAAATGCTACACTTGCAAAGCTAAAGTCTGAACATATACTTGAGGTTTGTCAGCTATGCTTGTGAATTTCAATTATATAGTACCTTTTTTTCCCCAGGACTTTTTCAATTTGTTGTAGTTTCCTGTTAAAATTAAAACTTTCACCTTTAAAAGCCTGAGATGAAGAGGAGTTTGGTAACTGACTGTGTATATTTCTAAACAAACAATTATTAGACAGCAATTTTCTTGTTCCTTACAGAGTTAATGACTTGTGAGGAACTGCATTCCATATTGCACTTGGTCCTTCAGGCTGGGAATATTATGAATGCGGTAAGTGACGTCTAAAATGGAGGTGGCTGATTAACCAAACTTCCTTGTTAGTATTGCAGTCCATTGATGTCATGCCTCAGCTGTTTGCTCCTTTCTTTTTAGGGAGGTTATGCTGGCAATGCTGTTGGATTTAAACTGTCATCACTGCTCAAGCTGGCGGACACAAAAGCAAACAAACCTGGGATGAGTCTGCTGCATTTTGTTGCTCTGGTACTGAAAACCTATTTTGCTGGTATAAGCACCTGGTACAAATGTAGAGCCATAGATATACAAGGGGCCACGTACCTCAGAAAAAGTAGCTTTTTTATGGGTTTGATCCTAATCTTCACCTTTCTTCTGCTACCACAAAATTCACCAGCTTACCTATGTCTGGTCATCCTATCCAGAAACACATGGAAAACATTTTTTTTTATATCATGTAAAAACTTGCCTTCATCTAACTACCTCATTGTAGGTTTTTGTTCTTATCATCCTGAATTCTTAAACTGTGGAAGTGGCTTATTTTGATAAATATTCTTTCAGCCTTCCTCTTGAATCTTTTGACTAGCTTTTTTGGTAGAGAGCTTTTTGTTTGATTGGGTTTTTTTTCCTCCCATAGTGACCAACATGTATTTTTAAAGCTGCTGCTGACGACTTTTTTTAAGTTATTTTTTCTTCCTTTCAAACTCCTTGACTTTAGAAGGGAGAGGGTTTCAATGTTTCCACAGGTAACTTTGGTTATCTGCGTACAAACTGGCTTAACAGATTTCCAGTCACCTAACAATGGGGTATTAATTGATGTTTGTGCAGAAAACATCGTATCTGCTCAAACAAGGGGCATCAGTAAATTGTTCTTTCCCTGACATTCCCTATTAATACATGTGGCTGGTCTTCACTGGCAGAAGCAGCTATTATTGTGAATTGCAAAACTGAAGCTGTTGTTTAAAGCTTCCGGTTCTGATCCCTGCCTTTCATTATGGGGTGCCCTCCACTCAATTGTGTTAGGATCGAACAGGACGAAAAACAGTGCAGGAGGGAAACCTTTAAGTGCCCTCCCAGAAGCTTTAGAACTGCTTGACTTAGGGACTTTGGCATGGTGGTGGAATGTTAATGGATTGTGTGTGTTTTGGTTTTGTTCTGTTTGTTTCAGGAAGCCCAAAAGAAAGATGCTGCTCTTCTCAACTTTTCAGAAAAAATTAGAGATGTTCATGATGCTGCCAGGTAAGTCAAAAAAACCCAGAGAACTTACGGTTAGACTGTGATTTGGAGTTTTCTTACTTGTGAAGCAATGAGGCTTATTCAGAGAAGTCTTGGCACAAAACCTGAGATCTTTACAAATGTTTACTATAGCTTTGGGGGCTTCATTTCCATTTGCTAGCAGAAATATGCCTGCAATGTGCCTTCAGGTAGGAGGGTTTTTATGACATGATCTCCATAGGTTTTTGGTAGTTTTGTCAAATACATGTACATGAATGTTATTTTTAAGAGATTGAACTAAAGTGTGTTACTGTTTTTCCTTAAACCAATTTTCATCTGTCTATGAGCAGGCTACAATACTTCTTCAAATCTGGTACCAGGTACAGGTACTGGCCCTGGCTTCTGTTAGATGCTTTTTGAAATTTCGCTTGCTTTTCCAAAATTTCTGTCTTGAATGGAAAATCTCGCTGGTTTGGGGCTCCGTGTTGTTTTCATCGTAGTCCCTAGCTGCATCATTTTAAACTGAACCTGATTTGTACTTTGATAACTGTACTTGCTTTTGTGAGACAGCGTGATCTAAGGCCCAAAACTGGAAGGTAGCAATGCTGCAGTTCTATTCCCAGTTTTGCTACTTCCTTACTCTTGAGCTTTGGGCAATCTATTTACATTCTTTTCCCAGCTGTAAAATGGATTCAATCCCTTAGATCTGATGCAGGGTTAAGTAATGTTTGTCAGAGGACTCTGAAATCTTCTGAAGAAAGGAGTGGCCATGGAGTTAATCAGAAATTTTTTGAGGGACCACCTGTGTGGCGCTCTGCCATGCAACCCACACACCTTTTTGGCAGTTTGCCATGTGGCCTGCTGGGGAATGTAGCTTCCCTCGGCATCCAAGCCCCCTGGCAAACAGCAGGGGAAGAGGCAGAATCACAAACCTGGTGATATTTTTTCTAACCACGTTGTTCTTTGATCACATTTGTTAATGCTTAAAATCTTCTGTTGTAACTCATGCTGAAATCTATTCAGGGAATGCACTTTATACAGGAAAATGAAACAAAATGAAATACATGTCTCACCATCGGGCATGAGGAAGATCTTTATTAGAGACAACTGTCATGTACAACTTGCTCATAAATCCTCCAAATTAGAGCATGTTAAAACAGCTACCAATATGTTCTTTATTTTTTATTGTCTCACCTTCTTTACTTGTAGGCCATCCTCTTCCTCCTTCGCAGACAGAAAAATATAGCCTGTATCTTCTACTACTTTTCTTATTTGCAAAAACACCCATGATCTGCCCAGAACAGGGAACTAACCTTTGCAGATAAAATAAGCAGAGGAAAAACAGCACACGTAATACTAATTGGTGTGTGCACTGACAAACTTTCATCATTTTGGAAACTGTAGTGCTTCAGTTCCTAGGCAGGGCTCTGTTCTCCTGTGAAGGAAATGCCATAGATTTAGAAGTATTTACCCTCAAAGTGACTGAGAGGTTTGGGTGGGACCTCCCATTGTATGGAGTGTGGGTCTCCCAGGATAAAGCTTAGATTACATCAGATCAGAGCTCTTTTTTTTGTTGTCTTTGATTTCTGAGTTACCTCTCCACAGGAGCAGCTCTGCTGCTGGTATGTGGTAGAAGGATGAAATGTTATAACTGCCAGGTTGAGACTGTGCAGGCTGCGTTGCTGTGACTGCTTAGAAGAAAGTAAATGCAATTTCATGGTGCCAAATGCCTACTGCCAAAATGGGTAGTCCTGGCTGACGATCCCTTATGACCCCCTTTTTGTGCCAGCTACTGCACTCAAGCAGTCATGTAATCAGCTGTACCAAGCAAATGATCCATCAGGAAGCAAACTGCATTCTTCCTTTTCCTAGGTTAATTTTCAGTACGCAGATATGGCTGGCCATTTAGAAAATGAGTGCTAGCACAGGCACCAGGGAGAGAAAAGGAACGCCTGGTCAGAGGCAGGGCAGCATTACCCTTTCTGGTGGAAACGTTGGGTAGGACTGGCTGGAGTTAATTGTGAAACCACACCCCATGGGAATCTTTTCAGATTGCAAATAAGAAAAAATGCGCTTATCTCTCCCCTAACTTTTGGTGTCTACTCTGGAAAGATTTCCTGGACAGGCAGGTCTTGTTTGATAGCCAGGTTGTACCTCATCCATTTTTGAAGCATATTGTGGCCAACCTGTGGGTGACTCCTTCCCCCTCAATAAACATTCTCTGTATATGCTATTTTTAGGTTATCCATTGATAATGTAGAAGCAGAGCTCCACTCGCTGTCTTTCAAGGCAAGATCTGTTAAAGATAGCATTCGGCGAGACCCAAAACTCTTTCACCAGATGGAAAGCTTTCTCCAGGTTTGTAGGATATCTGTGTTAACGTGTTACTGTCGCCTGAATGCGGGAACATTCCTCAGCTCAATGCAATTCGTGTGGACGTGTTAATAAACAGAAGCGTTGTTCTAATATGTCTACCCTATCAGTTGTACAAAGGTGTTCCAACTACATGCTGCTTGTCAAGTAAGAGTGTTGGAAGGACTGTGTTTTTACAGGGAGGGATATTGAGTGTACATCGCCCGAGGCTTGTTAGGCAAGCATGTTTAATGCCTGTAAATGACTGATGAAGATCAGTAGTAAAAATATAAGACAATTTGGAATGGTCTCTGGTTTTGTACTTCACAGCTGCCCAAAATATAGTATCTGCATGTTATGTGACACTGGAGCATGTCAGTTTTAGCTGAGGTTGTGCTATGCATATGAATCCTGATTGTTGGGTGACTGAAGAGATATTGTTAGAAGCTGGAAGGTTAAGGGACTGTTTTCTCTACTAATTTACCCTTAGCACAGAGTGTATTATTCTGAGTCATAGCATTATTTCGGGGTGGATTCTCCTTTTCTTTTTTAGTACTGCAGTGACTTTATAGACATGAATGTGCATAGCACTTAACTTTGAAGCAGAGTTCTTGGTGTTTTCTGAGTACCTGGTGATGCCTGAAGAAATCTGTATTATACTTCAATTAAATGATTTTTATGTTTCACACTATAGATAATTATTAAAAGTTAGAAAGCAGGTGTTGATCTGGAACTTTACCCACCCTTATTTTCAACTTGCAAATGTAGTTAATAGTCCCTGCAGTTTTTCAGGAGATGAGAAGTTGATGAAGAAAGGGGCTGGTTAAGATTGAAATACTTGTCCTCATTCACTCTGAATTATTGGCTTTTATCCATTGCACCCAGACTCTTTAATGTTATGTTCTAACATGTTTGGGATTTTTTTTTAATTTAATAGCTGGTTTTATGTAACACTACAACCTTGTTTAGGCCACATTCCAAAAGAAATGTTGGGAAAAAAAATCATTTCACAAATGCATACCTTACATAAACACTTCCGGTTTTTGTTTCTAAATTACAGGTGATAACCAAGCTGATTTAAAAGTCAGCTTTCGTTATCTCATCCTCATGAATAAATTACTGAAATATGTGGGAGGAACTAATTTTCTATGTATGCTTTTATCAATTGTCCGGTTTATCTTCAATCCAGCTTCTTATTGGCGGCTTTTTTTTTTTTTTTTAATATTAGCAAGTAAGATTTCCTACCCTACTGGCATAATTTGGCAAGTAGCTTTGTGGCAGCAGGGTTGGCTTAAATGGTCACCAGTGCCTCCAGCTGCCTATTCCCACCCCAGTGCTGCAGTATCAAAAGAATTTAGGTGATCATGGGGCCCAGGGAAGTGGTTGAGTTGCCATCCCTGGAGGTATTTAGAAGACGTGTAGATGTAGTGCTGAGGGACATGGTTTAGTAGTAACTTGGGAGTGCTGGATTGACGGTTGGACTTGGTGATCTTAAAGGTCTCTTCCAGCCAAAACAATTCTGTGATTCTATGAGTTAGACAGTGTCAGAGAACAGATTTGTCTGAAAATTAGCTTTTCTCCCTGGGTTACTTTGTGACACGTGTGATCTCAGATCTGGGATTGCGCAAGGGTGGGAGCGAATGGCTGGTGATGCAATAGGGGAGATACGGGCAACTGCTGAAAGTGTTTTAAGCAGTTCTGCTGCTCAAAGTCTAACCACAGCCTTATTCACTTCTTCCTGAGAAATCCACTAATCTACTCCAACCCTGTCTGTATAGCTCTACAGTTATGATTCAAAGTGCTACTTTATGGGGATATTTTCTGGATATCTTAAAATATACGTATTTCCAGCAGTTCCTTACCTTTCTGGCATGAAAACCTGTTTTATTGTGGTCTAGGATCAATTTAGGAAGGAGTCGATTCTGTGATACGTATCCATGAGAGTAGGGAGGAGGACTTAATACATTTGTGCTTAGTTGAAAATAGCAGGGAAAATGGGAAAATAAGGCACATCGAGTTTTCAAGGGGCTCCAAGTGGTCTGTCACTGTCCTGGGCTCTGTAACAGCTCCTAGGTTGAAACCTGAATTTCCTAAGTTCCTAATATATACATGACCTGTTGTGACTTTAATTTTTCTGTCTGGTTCACACCATATATTTTTTTTGCTACAGTTTGCTATAAGACATCTAAAGGAGCTTGAACACCAGAAACGAGAATTACAAAAGGAGGGAAATGCTCTCATTGACTTTTTCTGTGAAGACAAAGAAACTATGAAGTTGGATGAATGTTTCCAGATATTTAGGGATTTCTGCGTCAGATTCGACAAGGCTGTTAAGGTAAGAGCACTGAATGACATTCTCATGCATTTGAAACAGATACTGGCTCCCATGAATTAAATTGTTTTTTCTGCTTAAGGGACGTTTCATATCTTGTGGTATTTGATGTATTTGTTCAGATGGGGACAGCAGACTGCCTTCTTTTAGACATTCCTTGCCAGAAGCCAGGCGGGAAGTGGTCATTCTGCCCAGCCGTATGTGCAGTCCTGCTGCTCTGCATCTTCTGCTGCAGGCTGACTCTAGACCATTGAGATGCTCTGCCAGGGCAGCCTATTGCCCTGCTTGTAAGTGGGCTCCTTCCTTCTCTTTTGGTGAGGAGGCTGGTGATTGCTCAGCTGAGCAGTGCAGCAGAGTGTGCAGACTTCCTGACTAGTGCTCGCTGTTCAGGCCCTGGACTGGTAATGTTCGATCACTGGAAAGGCCTTGAGATGTGGCACCACACTACGTGGACATACCAGCCTGAATGAGCACGAGCTCGCACTCTCCACTGCCCTCCTTTACGTGACTAGACACACTTTGTCAAGTAAAGTAAGGACTGTGTGTTCCACTTTGTTTTTTCAAATGCTTTTTGGGGGTGAAAACTCAAGAAATTAAACAGGCCTACTTGCTAAGTACCCTGAATTGGTCCCAAATAAATCAAGAAGTATACTAGGATGAAGGAGCAGTATTGGCATTGGTTACAGTTTTGGTTCAGAAAAATCTGCCTATTTTTAAAAATATTTTTTAGGCCTCTATAAATAGCACAAATTAGATGGATCCACACATTTCTTTATTTTTCTGCTTGTGCAATCTGTGTTTGACAGCACTTTGTATAAGAGCTTTGGTTCAGAAAAGAGAGAACAATCTTGATTTATAGCAAGCTGATAGGATGTACAACTAACATGCCTGTTGTACCATTAGTTTACCTGCCCTTTACTACCCAAGATAGCATGTAATTATGCATGTGTGTGAATATGATACAAATTTATAAAACCAAATGGTGGTAACTGTTGCAGACATTTTAGTGAGAGGTGACTTCATGCGTGTTCATTTACAAGTGGTTGTTGGATAGCTATTACTTCAAGGTCCAATGGGGATCTTCTTTCCTCTCTCTGTAGTAAGTAGTTACACTCTAAAAATGAGAAATTAGTCTCCTGTTTGCAAATATTGAGGAGATTTGCTCACTAAGCATTTTGTGTGGATTAACCTCTGTCCCTACAAAATTAACAGAACAATTCAGAATAAAGATTGCAGTCCTGACAAACGAATGTGATGTGTGGACAGCACAACCAGCGATCTAAAAAGATGGCTCATACCACAATGGGCATGTGTACATATTTCAAATGTCTAAACATGTTTTGCAATTTTTTAACATATCTACGTGTACTTAAAATACAGTTTTCATTTGAATAAAATCTCCTGAAACATGTTTTGGGTGAGGCTAAAATGTTCTGTGTCTAATATAGAATATAATAATAATATCTACAATTATTTTTAACAATTTTCTTTACAATGGGATATTTAAAGCTGAGCTTTAGCATTTGGCAATAATTCATTATGTAATTCCATACCTGTGAAAGAAAGCTTCCTGCCACAGACATTTTTCCTGAAATGCAGGTTTTTTTTCTTTTTCCTTTCTTAGCTGTTCAGGTGTCTTAGATCTCTAATGCATCTTATCTTTCACAGCCCAGTGTAGTCTCAAATCCACTTTAAGAGGTGTAGCTTAACCCATTCATCAAAAAGAACTTCAGCATTAGGCTTTTGTTTACTGAAAGCTTTTAGGTGACTTTTTCTAGTTGTGCAGCTCTTTTGTTGTCACAACAACAGGAAGATCAATCTAGACAGTGCTTCAGAGAAACATAGGTGTGTTTTTTTAAACAGTGTGTCATTGCTCAGAACAGATTTAACAACATGCTGGAAAATTATGTAATTTTTAAATCCTCTGTCAAGACTAGCCTCCCCTTCTTTGATTTGCTACAGCTGTACTGGCTTTAGAAAACCAGGTTCTCCATTTCAGAAAATAACCTGGAAAGTTCAACTTGAAGGATCAGCTAGATTAAATCTGAAGCCTAGAGGTGACAGTTAAAATGTTGATATTCGCAGTAATCCACTGCTAATCATTTTAGTAAAAAGGTGTTACTGTGTTTTCTTTCAAACACAAACTACCTCTTTCTATGGCTTCCTGAACCAAAACCCCTCAGCCGAGCTGCCAAAATCTCCAGCCTGCCCTGGGCAACTTCTGTGCTGTAGTTGCCAGTTTTTGAAGCCAACAGTGAAAACGAGATCCAAAACTGGAATAAGGCATTGATTAACGATCCTTGAGTGGTGTCAGTTGATGTCTAAGTAATGATCGTGAGGCTTTGCGTAAACTTTTCTATTTCCTTTCATATGCAATTAATATCTTTTTGCAAAATTTCCAATCGGTAATGTTCGAGTCAAAGGTAAATAGCACCCCTTAGAAACTGCACTTGCTGAGGAGCAATTGCAATTGTAATAAGGGAGGATGGAAGGAACACATTGGCTGCGTGCTTGTTAGACAAGTTTGTCTTAAACCATGAATGTAATGATGAGGTAAAGGTTTGCTCACCTGATAAAACTGCAAACTTTAAACTTAGTGGGTTCTTGAAGCTCTCCATCTTATAGCAGGAACTCTTCGGCTGGTCTTAACATCTGCTTGGGTTCGATAGGTCATGGTTTTGGTCTCTGTGGGGACTTGGGCATTTATTGTTTTTCTGCTGACCAGACTGATGTGTCGCCAGCATTAGTTATGCAGGGAGCTGCTCTCCATAGGGTTAAGGGTTGCAGGCTGTGGTTGCCATAGTGATTTCATGCGTGTAGGTATTGGGGGTTGGGGGAGGGCGATAGCAGTAGGAGCTAACTTTGATGGGAAGAAACAAAGGGAAAGATAAAGGAGTGTGACTTGTTCTCCTGCATAGGACGTGTATTTATGCTTTTCCTTGTCAGGAAAACAAGGAACGAGAGATCCAGGAACTTCATAATCTGCAAAGGCGAAAGGAGCTGGAGGAGAAGCGTCGATCCTGGGCAGCTGGAGAGCTTGGGAGCTTTGGGCGGAGCAGCAGTGAAAATGATGTGGAGATGTTGGCCAAAAAAGGACTCGAAGAATTTCTTCCCTTCTTGCAGCAGAGACCTCAAAGCCCTTCGTACAGAAACCCCAATTCTAGACGCTCTCGGCTTTCTTTGGGGATTACTGCAGACAGGGAGTTGCAGAGTTTCCTGGAAATCTCAAAAGACGAGGATCCAAACAAGTTTAACAGCCTTCCCCGTGCAAACACCCGACAAGCAAGACCCAACGTAGCCTGGACTGAATCCAAAGAAACGAGAGATCTCAACTTAAATACCTTGCACTTACACCAACAGTCTGAAACCAAAGTGAAAAGTGGTGGCCTGCTGCAGGTGCCTCCAGCTCAGCCCAGTCACTTCAGTGGCCCAACCGGTCCTGGTGCCCGTTACTCACAGAGAAGCACGGACTACAACATGCACACTTCCAATGTGTCCTGTGAGGAGTCCACAGATATAAATGCTCTGGCCCTCGCAATTGAGGAGCGTGAACTTGTTAAAGGATTACGCAAGTTTGATATTCAAGGAGCAAAGCCTGCAGAGGATACACCTTTAATATATTTAGAGGATGCTGGTGGAACAGACTTGGAGACTCTAGATGATCTAAGCTTTCATTCCCTTAGCACTGCCGATGACGACCTGCCTCCAGCTTGTAGAAGTTCCAGAGAGACCCACGACCGTAAAGACAAGGCAGTGGGTTGCAAGAGCGAAGCTTCAGAGCCCAGCAGCAGCAGCCCCGTGTCTATGGATACAAGTGTTTCAGGAAGTAGGGAAGATGGGCCAATGTTCTACGTGTCAGATACAACGACTGATTGTTCTTTGACATTGGACTCTGAAGAGGGAAATGACTTTAAATCAGCAGGTAATGCAATAAGAAGTGAGGCTGGCAAAGCACGCTCTTCTGGGAATGATACTCAGTACAGGGCTAGAACATTCTTGTCAAACCTGAATTCTGCTTCTGCCAAGGATCTTCACCCTTCTGCAAATGATAAGGATGACGCCAATAGCAAGCAGGCTCTTACTAAAGAAAAGCCCATAAAAAATAAAGACCCAGCAGCAGCAAAGAGAAACTCTCTAAAAGATAGATCTCCAAGCTCCTCAAAATCCAGTGGCACTCGCCCTAGCCACACAGCTCCTTCCAGACCTGTAAGAACTTTGAATGCCTCTGAGAATGAAAGTATGAGGAAAGTGGTGCCTATTTCTCGGTCAAACAGAGCACCGAGCAGTGTGAAAAAGCCAGAAGCCAAGCCGGCACTTCGTGAAACTAGTACAGTGGAAAGTCGGCTGTCCCGTCGCAGCTCTGTCCGAGGCACAACAGACACGCTGCCAAGAAGTCCTTACAGGCATAGCATGTCGGTAGAAGAGCCAAGGCTACAAAGGGGTACTGTCACCTCGAGCAGTGCTCATTTTGAGAGGGACAGAGTCGCTCTCAAGAAGCCAAGCTCTAAACCTGTCAGGAGTAATGTCAAATCAAAGGCAGACGAAATGAAGATGTGTCGCTCCAGTGCAAAAACCCAGACCCCTACAGATGACACCAAGGTTGCCACAGTCAGTGTTCCCAAAACACCATCCGCTGTCCCAAACTTTGCGAGGAACACAGTGGCTTCTTCTTCAAAGCGTGCAAAAGTGGATCTATCCAGCTCGTCCAGACCTCCAACCATCACGAGGTCTGTGTCCCAGAGGCTGCCTAAAGCGAAGCCAGCAGCGACCTCTGATGATCCGAGTCCAAAGGAGAACAATGTGAGTACCTTGAAGAGAGCAAGTAGTGCCAGAGTGGTTGGAAGAAGCATCCTGCAGGGAGAAGCTGTCAGCACTAAAGTGGAGCCTGCACCAAAGGAGCAGGGAACAGAGGAAAAGGCCTCTCTGAAACTGAAAGATGCAAACCGGACCACAATTGGTAAAATACTGAAGCCGTTGCTGAAATAAGGGAGAGATGGTTTTTTGAATCCTGGAACGTGAACACTTGTTCAAGCACTGGATGTCTGCGTCGTGAAATTCCTTAAAACAGGAACATTGCCGATAAGCAACATAACGTGCTCATTAACGTACGGCACACTGTTGGAAAAGGGCAGGTAGTTGTGTTCTGGTCTAAATCCTTTTTTATGAATTTGAATGTATTTGAAGCTACTGTGATGGAATGCGAGTGTAACAGCAAATCTTTGCATACAGAAGGTCACCAAAAGCCAAAAAGTTTTAAGAAGTTAAACTACAAGATGGAATGCTTTGTGACAGAAAACATGGATAAGGGCCAGTTTTTGTGTACATAAGATTCTTCCTAAGACTCAAGCCTTTGTGCTGGTTGGTTCCTTCTTCGATGTCAAAGTGAATCCTGTGGAACAGTGCTGAAAATGAACTTTGGTGATTGTGCTTTCCGTTAACTTTCAATTCCTTGAATTCAGGAACTCTTTTTGCCTGTTGCGAAGTCCATTGCTGGCAATTGGACAGACTGGGAACTGCTGGCCAAAAAAATAGTAAAAAGAGACATTTGCTGTTTGTGGCTGTCTTTAACCTCACTGAAGAATTTATAGCATGTTTTTTGAATGTGTATGTGTGTCTGGAGAAGGCTTTCTGCTGGGCAGGAGGCTCATTCTCCAAGAATGTGGCAGCATTGTCTTGCATGCACGAGTAGATACGGCTGGTGCTGCCTCGAGTAGCACGGCTGGAGGCTGTGCCTGTTGGAAGGGCCATCAGTAACCATTGGGATGATGACTACTCCTCACTTGTTTCGGTCACAAGCAAACTTGCCAGCTTTTGGTCGTACAGAAGTGCCATATATTTATGATACATATCAAGGGTGTTTGCAGTTCAGCTCTTGAAGGCTGCGATGTAGTGCTGAGCACTTTCTTACCATTCCATGTTTCCACTGGTTTATCTACTACCAAATTACTTGAATGTTGCAATGGCTCTGATTGAGCCATTAAGTTGTTTCCCTGCCTCCTCCTCCTCTCCCTCTCCTTGTCAACATGAATATTTAGCATGAAACACAGAGCTTACGCATGACAATGTTTTTGTAGATTTCCTTGGTTGCCTCAAATGTGGTTTTTAATGTTTAAAGACTCTAAAGGATAAATTAAACTAGTATTTGATAAGCTTTTTACAAAATAAAACCACCTCTTTTTTCCTGCAGATATGAATTTTAACTCCTGTCAGATTAAGGTACAGAGAATGAGGGAAAACTTGTTCAGCATGCTGTGCATCTTCCCAAGAGAAACGTATGTAGGTGGGGAAGTATTGCTGTTCTCCTAAGCATCTTATTTAAAAAGTTGCCTTTTTATTCACTTACAAATGAAGCCTCATTTAAGAATAAAATAAAAAAATAAAAAGGAAAATCTCTTCGGACAAGTGGCATTGACTTCCTAGTGGTTGATCTGTTTGTCTGCTCTATCCCTCAGCGCTGGGAGAGCGTAACGCCATGGGAATGAGCCATTTAATTGCTCGCGTGCTTCTCATGGGCTAGTATCAGGGACAGCTACCTTTGTGTTTTGAATTTGGCAAGGGGCCTTTCGCTCTTCCCACGTACCAGCGATTCTTGATGCAGACATCATACCCAAACACCGTAAAGTATTGCATAGGGCCTCTTGTTTGAGTCTGTCCCGCAGGGAGAATTTATATAGCTGGCTTTTCGGCAAGGGGCGAATTTTTGCTTGAATTCCTATAAGCTGTTTGGATACTGCCTCCCTTGTGGGTTAGCTACAGAAGCATCTCCCTTTTTATTTGTATCTGTGTGTATGTATGCGCATCTGCAAGAGCGGATGATTGACTTTTTTCCCTTTTTTAAAGAAAAAACCAACAAAAAATTTTATTGGTAGCAAGCTTGAAAAATAATTTAAATGTGTTTGGAATATGTAAATAAATTTCTATAAATCTGTGTAAAAGAAAACTGAATGTATTTAATGGAACATTTATACATTTCGGAGTAACTCGGTAGTTTAATAAAGTTCCCATTTACTGGGTATGAGGTTTGTACTTTCTCCTTCCTGTCACACTCTTGGCTTTGGTCCTGGAGATCTCAAGCAACTGGAGTCTGGGTGTAGGTGACTGTGGGAAAAGGAAGTCCTTCCAAAAGGAAGGACTTTACAGCAGAAACCCTGGTGTTTGAAATGCTAGGTTTGTTTTTATACTAAGACATGCAATTTAACCTCCGTTTCTGAACGTTTCTGAGGTGGGACTTTCTGCAGAGGTTTGGGTATAGCATGGAAGGCATTAGATGGTAGATGCAGTACTTTGTGTACACATTGTATGTTGTGGCCAAGACAAATGTTCATGGCCCTAGCAAGTCTGGATCTGTCGCTATCTTCATGCCTTTTAGCTTAGCACACTTTATTGAGAAATCCTGGTTTACAACTCCCAGGACTTTGGAAATAAAGAATAGCCTGTTTTGCAGGAGCAGGTGGTGACATTTATGCTGCAGTTCTGAATTTTTACAGTTCGTCCCATTCTCCTATTATTTTTCCTTCTTTACTGCATACAAAAGAACATCTATTCAGCGGCAAAAAAAGCGAAAGCCAGCCAGCCTCCTTGTCCTCAGGGAGCACTTCCTCCCCTCTGCTATGGAAATGATTTTTGGACTGGAATTGCTGCTATTTGCAAACTTGTTTAGCCCCTGACTTTTCTCGTTTGGTGAGTGCGTCTCTCCCCGTACGGAGTGGCGAGCACCTGCCGTCTGCCAGCACTGAGTGATGGCTGCTGGTGGAATCTACGTGGGAAAGCCCTTCACCATCAAAAGGTGTGTCTCAAAAGTTTATGTTTTTTTTAAACTTCATTTTTATTTCAAAAGGGCTTATAATTACCAATTCATTATTTAAACTACCAGCTGTCAGAGACAGCAATGCCCTGTGGGTTTAATTTCCCATGTCATGCAATTTTCCCAAACGCGAAGAGGCCACGGGGCCGGCTGGGTTGCAGTCAGTCTTCAAGAAAGCACCGAGACCTCTTCTCCAGCTTCCTTCTGCTGAATGGCTTCTGGCTGCGACCAGGGGCCCATCTCTCCCCTTTGGTGGCTGTTGAGGTGGCGGTGAAGTGGGGGAGACCAGGGCACCATGAGGAGATCTGGAGCTGGTGGAGATGGAGAGATAGGGGAAAGAGCTGTGGGAGTTAGAGGTGCTGATTCATACTTAGAGGAATTTAATATTCACATCTCATGTGGGAACTGCATACAAATGAGGGGCTCAGTGCATCCCTCATTACAACAGCTCATTAAATTATCAAGAAAGACAGAAAGAGTTCCCATCACACCTCCCACAGTGTACAAGCCCGGACTATGTCATTCAAAATAACCCATCGGTATCTTTCTCATCGTAGGGTATGTCTGCGTGGACGGATGCAGACAGCCACGCGTTGGCAACGGCCTGAGCAGACACGAGCCAGCTCCAGGCTAGAGGCCTCCGGCGCGTTGGCTCCACGCTGACCCCGAGCTCGTATACCCCGGCTGGAATTGCAAACCCTCCTGCCCCGCGCTGCTTCGGCCGCGCCGCAGCAGAGCCCTGGCCCTCCACGCCCGGCAAGAGCTGCCCTCTGAAAGCCATCGCTGCTGCGGCTGCTGCTGCTGCTGCTACACGTGAGAACGTGGTCCCCGCCAGAGAGGCCCCGCTAAACGCAGCTCCTTGCAGATTTGGCTGCTCGGTGTTTTCCATTAACTTGATACATGCTGTTTACATCCTACTGCCGCCAGTGCCGGAGATAACTGCCCTGGGAACAGCTCCCTACAGGTATTGTTAACAGCTGCTGAAAACAAAGGAGTTTGTTTTAGCCACGTCACTATCTAAATAGCCAGAAATACATTGCTTTTTTATTACTCGTAAGCCAATATTAAAAAATCTGTCTTGTTCTCCTGGCTGAAAGATGCGTTCTGGAAATCCTGCATGTTGTTAAAGCTGGCGGCTGAGCAAATGCCCTCGCAACCGTAAAAGAAAGTGACGCTGAGGCGAAGGACACGTGAAGGTTCTTGTTGCAAGAAAGCGTCTTTCTCTTCCCAATGTGCCATCGCCACCACCTGCATCAACTACTTGCACTTAGAGAAAATGGTTTCCAGCCAGCGGTTGTTCCTTGCCCTACGGTTGGTTTCCTGTGTCTTTTCAGGTGAAGGCTGAGGTTGCAGGATGTGCCCTGCCTCAGCGAGCAACTTGCTGCCATTAAAAAGGAAAGAAAAATCCTCATTAAGCTCCCGCTGCTG
>KZ505784.1:605213-627646 GCA_002844005.1 Limosa lapponica baueri
AGGTGAAGCACAGCTCGTGTATCCCTGATATCACCGTAATACAGCCGAAAGAGTCTGCTCTTCATCCTTCACCGACACCAGAATTTCACCCATAGTCGCTGTGCTGCCTGTTAGTGCTGCTGGGTGTTGGTGTGCTGGCAGTGACCAAGCCAGGGCCACCGTCCCACCAGGTGCAGGACACAGCGTAGGTCCTGCCTCCACTTTGCTCAGAGGGGAACACGGGCGGGGGGCGTCGGACAGCCCCTGGAAACTCAGCCTCTGTGTCCCCAAATCAGTGCAAGCTGGGTGTGGGCACCTTGTTTTCATGAATGGGAAAGCTCAGAGTGCCCCAGTATTATTTTTTTGTTCTCCCCTGTCTTTTATCAGTTTATTCGTCATAATAGGATTATGTTAATGTTCATCTTGGCCCAATCCCAGGAGTGCCTTGTATCCGCTAGGAACAACCAACAGCCACAGCCAAGCTTTCTTGTTTCAGGACAGATCTCTGGGGCTGTGCAAATTGCACACCCTAAAATTAACTCTGTGACTACAGGACTCTTCGTTGTTGGCGTGATGTCTTCATCGCTGCGACTTCAGCATAGTCCAGCATCTGAACCGAGAGCTTCCTTTTGGTATGCACCTGAGTTTAATTAATGAGCCTGAAATGTACCATGAAGCATCCAAAATATGAATTAGAGGTCTACACAAAGCACTTTAGAAGGCACTTGGGATGAAGGAAATGTGCTGTATGGATATGGTATGTAAATGAAAATATTCTAAAGACTCCCTCCTTTCTTTAGAGTGTTTTATATCATCTGCTGCACACAGAGCTGTGCTGCTTCTCTGGCAACTTTTGATATTCTGGGCTTTTGAGAAGTAAGATGCTGATACCTTCTAGTGAGGAATCTGGCTTGTTATTTATTTATTTATTTATTTATTTTAAAGAAAGTAAGAGGGAGGAACCCGAGGGGAAGAGCATGGGGTGTGAGATGAGTGAGATAAGCAGAGCCAAAGGCATTGGTGGGTAGTGACCAAGAGGTGTGAAATGTCAGCAGGCAGGAGCAGGTGCCCAGCGTGATTCCTTGCAGAAGAAGCTGCTCCAGGAGCGGTCGGGTTGAGGCACGCACCATCTAAGTGGTGAGCTGTTTGTCATTACTCAGGGGAGCAAGACAAATGAGAATTCAATTGAACATAAAACCATTGTTGCTGATTGCCTATGTTGAAAATAAATGATTCATCGAGTGCTTTAATTGATTCATATACGTGGCAAGGAGTTCCAGTCTTGATTTACAGACCTCTCCACCAGTCAGGCAGGAAAGTCTTGCTCCCACTCTATTTGTGCAACAAACATCCTTTACTCTTGGCATGGATTAAGCCAACCCACTTACAAACCTTTTTTTTTTTTTTCTCTCTGATTGTTTACTTTGCCTTTAAGTGATTGGTAACTCCACTCACTTACATGGTGCTTTTTTTTTTTTTTTAATTTGGATTTTATAGCGGGGGAGCCTGGAAGGGATGGGGATTGCTGTGTGCAAAGCGCTGGGCTCCCTGCCCAGTAGGGAAAGCAGATGACCCCATCCTCAGAGAGCTGCAGTCTACAGCATTCTGTGGATTTACGGTGTCCATTGCCGAATCAGTGGGAAAGGGGACGTCTGGAGACGTAAAAGCCTTTTTGTAACTCCTCATGCCATACACTGTGGAGCACTTTGTGTCTTGAAACCTGTATGCCCTCTGTAGATGTAAGCGGTTGCTCGCAGGGGTTGAAGGAGACAGTGCCTCCTCCCTGACGCTGTGTCTCTGTTTACCCACCAGCCCAAGGAGAAGGAGGTGTTGGAGATCTGCCTCTGCTCTTCCACAGCAGCTCGATAGAGTCGTCAAAACAAAAGGGAAACATGGGGGTGTTTGCTGTAGGTGAGGGGAAGGGATGGGGAGGGAGGTGTATCCCGGCTTGCGCAACCGGTGGGTGGTACGGAGGTGGGGAAAGGCGTGAGGAGAGCTGCAAGAACAGGGAGGTCCCCCCTGGCTGATTCGGGAGGGCAGGTCCCCAGCGGGGCCGGACAGGGGGAACACAAGTGGAAAAAGGAGGGAAAAAGAAATTAGACGGTTATCTCGGAGTCTATCAGGCGGCTAAGGCAGAGGCAGCCTCTCACTGGCCCTGTGTGCCCCCCCAGCTGTGGGAAGGGGAATGGCCTGCCAGCCCCTTCCCCACCTGAGCCGCATCCTGGCTGCTGTTCCTGTTGGGTTGAGTGGTTTTGCTGAGATTTCCCCACGTGTCCTGAGGCCAGGCTGCAGGGAAGCACTGCGAGTTAATCTGGGGAGAGCCTTCTCCAGTTGAAAATATCATAATGCCCCCAAGCTCCACAAGAGAGACAGCGACCAGCGAACTGGGGCTGAAACAGCGAGAGAAAAAACCACCACCAACAAAACAACAGCAATCTCTGGCAGTTATTTGCCACTGAGTAGAAGAGTCATAACTCAGTTGCCTGGGGGATGATGAAGGATGGAGCCTGACTAGCTTTTAACATGATAGAGCCCACAGGTGCTGCTATAGGATGAACTGGGCAGCAGAATTTATCTGGCTAGGAAATAATGCTTTCCACCAGGTTGTTTTTCAGCTGGATCATTTTTTTTCACCCAGCTCTTTGTACCAGTGCTGGGGCTGGTGGGGTGGGAGAGGGGAGCAGCAGGAGCTGCTTTTTTTTCTGTAACAGTTCTGCTTCATGCCATTGCTGCGGGGGCTTTGGCTGGCAGTAACTCCACCAGCCGGGCGTAAAGGGTCTCCAGCCTCGGTACACACAGGACGCCTTTGTGATTTGCTCAACCAGCTTGGCTTGGTCTGTTAGGCAGTGAAACAGCTAACAGTGCCGCCACGTACATTTGTCTTTTTTTGGGTGATATGTTTTTGCATTGCACTGGAAAGAGTTCGTGTCCTGTGTCAGTCTGCTCAACTTGCATCCAGAAGGCAGCCCTCACAAATGAGAAGAATCACCTAGAGACAGTTCCTGCACCCGAACTCTCTCCAGCGCTTGTGAGCCTGAGCACCCCACTGCCCAACAGCATGGCACAAGCAGGTTATCTGCATTCCTGCTTCCCTAATGAAGCCCTGGGTTCTGCACCAAAAGGCTTTGAGAGCCTGTAATGGGTTGGGTCTGAGTCCTTTGCCCCCATCCGGAGGAGCCGTGCAGGGAGGATGGCCCCTGTGCTGCACCTCCCAGGAGCCGAGGCGACAGCGAGCTCTGTTGAAGCTGGGTCTAGTTCTTCCTCGCTTTGGTGTGCAAATTTCCTTGCTCACCAGTGTTTCAGTGAAGATGGCACGGACTGGGTATAGCTAAGGTGTGCAGGGTTAAGGACTGGGAACTTTGACTTCAAAATGGGGTCTTTTGGGGGGCAAGTATCTTGGGAGCTCAGAAAAAGCAGTCTGTGGTGAAAAAAAGCAGAAAAAGATGCTGAGGATGGTGCTGGGCATATAGACATTGTGGTCATATAGCCACGGAC
Organism: Limosa lapponica baueri; assembly: GCA_002844005.1. Lineage (NCBI taxonomy): Eukaryota > Metazoa > Chordata > Aves > Charadriiformes > Scolopacidae > Limosa > Limosa lapponica. Next base: position 608,688 of record KZ505784.1, read on the forward strand.
AGGGACCACAACCTGGAAGGATGCTGGTGTGCTTGTGCTGCTTGTTATTTCTTTTCTTGTTACTGGTTAGAAGACAGCGATGTAAATCTGGGGAGGATTCGGCATTCCCCATCTGAAGGACATACGTTAGCAGGGAAGTGCCTCTGTAAGCATTGCTTCAGCGCTGGTTCTGCAAAGAGGTTGCAGGGGAACTCATTATTCATGATTTTATCTTGCTACCTGAAATACATAAATAGCCTAAAGGTCCCTCTGATGGACTTCTTCCAGCTCTTTGATGTGCCAAAGATAATTTCTGTACGTACTCCCTCAACCTGTCCCCACTCCCTACCTAAGGTTTAATGTTTCTACTTGTTATGTTTACCTGTCTGTACTAGACTGTAAGCTCTCCAAGGCAGGGACCTTGCCATCTTTCATGCTGAAGTGCCTTGAAGGAGTTGTAACATCAAGAGCTATAAAATGTGATATAAATTATCAAAGCAACATCAACTAACACAGCTCAACTCTTTGGCCTCTCCTGCGCCGGGTGAGCTTTCCGCAGGGCTGCCGGCTGCTCCTGACACCGGCTTGGCATGATTTTGTGCAGGCAGCGTCGGCAGCTTGGCTGTCGTGAGAGCACGTGGTGGCTGTTACGATAAGGGGGGTGATAGAGCCTGTGCCCACCTGTGGCCGGGCTCCTCATCAGGTGCCAGCAGCAGGGAGGCTTTTTGGAACACCTCCACCCATGAGAAATCACATTTCCAGTGGCAGGACCCCATGCCCCTGTTGGTTTAAAAACTCAGGACTATACCCCAGAACTTCTAATGACTCAGGAGCCTCATGGTGCTCTGGATTTAAGTCCCCTCATGTGAGACTGTAAGAGTGGAAGTAAATGGAGAAGTTCCTGCCTATGGGAACTAACGTGAGAAATAGGCAGAGCCAAGCAACTTGTGCTCCCGCACGGCTCCGGCGCATCCCCACAGTCCACAGCGCACTTGCAGCCAGGTCTCTCTTGCCTTCCCTCCTTTGGAGCCGGTTTCTTTGTGCAGCCTGGGATGTGTCAGGGAGAGACCTTGTTTTTATAACCTCCTGTTATGGCTGGAGGTGATGCCTCTGTGGTGACAGCTGGGGGAGCAGACTTTGATCTGGTGCATGGATGCCTCCTCTGGGAATTCAGGCCTCTGAGACTTATTTGCCCCGGGCAATAGTCAGGAGGATTTCCCCTAAGTAAAGAGCCATCAAACCTTATCAGCTGCCTTGCTATTCCTGTGTCACCGCCCCTTGAAGGCAGCATCTGCCACAGAGAGGTCAGGCAGTCTCCCAGTAAGAGCCCAGCATGCAGCCCAAAGAAACGCAGAACTGGGGGGACACATCCTGGGATTGGCCCAGCCCCGTGGCACCCCCCAGCAGTTTGGGGACTAGCAGCCATCGGGCCAAGAACCCAAGCCCAGCTAACTGCCCGCCAAGCATGTGGCCTCTCTGTCCTCCCTTTGGTTTGCGGTACGTGTGGGCAGGATTTCATCAGCAGGGTCTGACCATACACCTTGGAAAAAACCCACACAGAGCCCACCGATCCCAGGCAAGGGGGCAAGCTGGGCTGCTGCTGTGGGCAGGCAGCTGTTTGGTCTGGCACGTGGTCCCTGCCACCCACTGGTAACAACCCAGGGCCAGGCTGTGCTGCTGCTGCTGCGGCGTGAGCAGGGCTTGCTTTTGGATTTTGCAGCTCTCATCACTGCAGCATCCCAGAAATCAGAGGAATGGGGGCTGGTGGAGCAGCGGGGTCAGGATTTCAGATGGGAAATTGGGACATCCAAGTTCTGCTTCTGGCTTTACTACATGCTCTTACTTTTCCTGCCTGTAAAAATGCTGTTAATGACTTCATGTTTTTCATGCCAGTTTGGTTTCTGAAAGGTTGGCCATGACACGTGGAGGTAAGCTAAGCTGAGCTGTAGTGCACATACAGGTTGCTTTTCTTCTTCAGTGGGAGCTTATTTCCAAAGACAGGGGAATGGGATGCTGTTAAAGGCCCCATGAACTGGTTCACGCTGGGACTGCAGACCCTATGCCCAGCCAGACTGCCTTGCTCGCCGCTGGCTCTCCATCAGACCTCAGAAGCGCCTGCAGTTTTGGTCACTTCTTTTGCACATCTGCTCCTGCAGACTGCTCAAGGCTCTTCCATATTTCTTTCAAACAGAGCTATTATTTCACTGCTATTCACTGATGAATTGGATGCTGTTCATTGCAGCTTGAAATAACGATTTTGCTACTCTTAATGCTTCCCATTCATTTTTCTGCGGCGATAGGATTCATAACAGCAGATACGCAGCTTTCATTGATACTTGATGCAGCAGCAATACCCTCAGCAAAGGCTTTTTTGTCCATAGGGCTCCAAACCTTTCAACCATGCTATCATGGAAAGCCATAATGTCCCTTTTCTGCAATGCCCAGAGCCACCTGCAGCCCCTGAAAGAGCACATTGTTTCCCCAATTAAAGAAACAACACGGGCAGTGTCTGCACTGGTTGCAAGGGAGGGCTCTGGGTAATCTCTTTTTGCCCTGCCCTCATCCCTCATCCCCCCTCCCCATCCTGCTTGAGGCTGAATTTCGGCCCCACAGCTGTTTAAAAACTAAATGGAAGGATATTTGCAGGGTGGGTTACTGTAGCTGCTAAACGAGCCTCCTGATGTTATGCTGCCAGGTGGGGCTGGCTCTCCTGGGGTGACAATCCTGCTAGGAGCGATTCCTGGGTGCTGGGGTTTTACAAAAACAGCCGCAGTTTTCTTCTTCTTGCTGTCTCTGAAAAACCATATGCTTCTAAGTGACCAGTGGGGGTGGGGGTGTTTTTTCTTTTTCCTTTTCTTTTTTATTTTCCAAAAAAAGCACTTGTGTGGGGCGAAGATGCTGCACTACTTTTGCTCAGAGAAAAGGAGTCTGACAGCTTCGCACTGCTCAGAGACAGGAAAATTACTTTGTCTAGTGAATATTCTAAAGAGATGAAATAACAGGGCACGATCAAAATCCTCTGTTTAAAAGAAGAGCTGTCTCACTCCTGCTAAGCCAACAATTTCATTGTTTTGCTCGTCTTTTGCAGAATAACCTTAGAGAAGGAACGGTGGAAACGTCTGTAAATGCTTTTTGCTAAAGAAAAGGAAGATTCAGGCTGTAATCCGTGTTGGCAACCAGAGGAAAAAATCCCTGCCCCAACAGATAAGTGGTGGTTTAGTATGGGCACATCCTTGCTGGCACTTGCCTGTTTCACCTACTGGAAAAAGGAGTTGTCACCCCCAGCTCGGCGCTGTCAAGCGCCACCCAGCAGCAAGGCGGCTGCCATTTGGCGTGGTGCGATACCAACCCTTGCTTGTTTTCAATAAACAGAGCTATGTTTTCAAGGGAATGGCAACGTTGTTTAAGAAAAACAGAGTACTTAAAAAGACGGATTATACTGAGCTAGAAAGAGTCAGAGATGGCAAAGATAATCTCCCAGCTGGCACGCTGCAGTCCCCCCCCGGGTTTCGTGGCGCCGGGAGAAGTGGCTGGCGGATTGCTGTCCCACAGCCGAGGGATACGGGGAGGTGGACGTAGTGCTTTGAATCACGGCTTCTTCTCTGCCCCACATTTTGTTTTTCCTCCATGTGACTGTCTCGGAGGGAGTGGAAAGTTGGAATCACCTCTGCATCTCAGGGGCAAGAGAAAGTCACATTACGCGCCCAGCCCTTGTAAATATTCCCCTCCTCCTTTCGAAACCTGTGCCTATGTTTTTGTCCTGCTCCGTTTCAAAGCAACTGCCGGCACAGAGCAGGCACAAGCCTGCTGCCCCGTGTGGGCTCGGGGAAGCAGGGGTCCCCGCTGCGGGTGGGCAGGCAGGGGAGGCCATCCCGGGGCTCCCACACATGGTTCCTGCTAAAGCCCTGCAAAAAAAACCTGGCACGGGGACAGCTCTCCGGGATTCCCCCTTCCTGCCATTCCTCTCCAGGGCTGAGCCACTTGTTTATCTTGTGGGAGAAGTCCGCAGCCACAGTTAGCTTTGCATATTTGATCCTGTCTGAGGTCATTTCTCTTGCTATCTGCAATATTTCTATTGCAGGCGCCTGTAATTGTTACATTGAGGTAATGCTTACAATTGCCCAATGAACATATTATTTCTATTGTCCCCGTGATCTCAAATACAAATGTTGTGGCAGTCACCTATTGTTTGTGGGCTTAGTGACAGAGGCTCCAATAAACAAGTGCCAAAACTAGCCATGGGTAGCACTTCAGAGCCAATGCCTGCAGAAGCCCTGGGAGCCAGGCTTGGTGCTACCACTCCTCCACCGAAGGCAGGGTGAGCACCGAACACCTCCAGGACATCTATTGAGGTGGCGACAGTCAGGTTGGTGCACAACCCATGGCAGCAAATTTGATTTTTTTAAAGGACGCAGTACCCAATGCCTTCAGTTCCTACTGAACAACCTCGGGGTTGTGGGTGTGTGGCGCTCCTGAAATTCAGGCTGTGCTTAAACGGGAAGGGGCAGACAGACGTGTGATGGGAAAGATCAGAGATGCGCAATGCTACCTCATGAGATGAGACAGAATCAAGTTCAGCCTAGAAGTCTGGGCTATAGCAGGAGTCTGCAACGTGACGAATAGCAGGAGGAATGGCAGCAGTTGCTCATAAGACAAGAGCTGAGGGATGTTACATGAAATCATCAGGCAGGTATTTTTTAAGGCATAGAGGAGGAAGTCGTTTTTTCACACAACCATAATTAATTGGTGGAACTCATTGCCATGGGACGCTTCAAGTGCCAAAACTATACATTGGTTCAGAAAGCAATTAGGCAAATTAATGGGACAGCTGTCTATGGAGGCCTGTTAGAGCTGCTGCTGCAGCCGGTGGCTCGGGAAGTCCTTGGGCTGTTGAGCGCTGGGGCTTGCAGGGTTGCACCATGTTCGCCCCACTCTTACCCCCATAATCCCTATGGGCCAGAGCAGAATGTCTGTAGTATGTCTTCTCCTCCCTGGGCTCACTCTGGCAAACTGGAAATAGTCCTCTGTAGGGATTTTTCTCAAATATGAAAAATCAAGGGACTTCTAAATAGCATAGTGTGGTACTGGGAGGGAGGAGAACTTGGGAGCTCTCACTTCTCTGAGATGCATTACTGTAGGAACATAAATTGGCGTCCTGTTTGGGGTGAACTGTGTTTCTGCCTTCCGCCCAGTCCCTGACTTCATGCTGGTGGTGGTGCTGCCTGACCAAGGGCAAGCCAAGCCACTGGGAAAGCCAACGATGTGGATCCTGAGACGGGGTGTGTGGGGCAGTGGGGGCAGCAGGACAGAGAGGGGACCCATGGTCATCTTAGCTGCTCTAGCTGCACCCTCAGCCCTGCATCCATACACCCAGACACCTTGTCCTTCACCCCGGTGTGCTCTATTTAATCGTGGGATGTGAAAGTGCCACTAAATGCAGGTGTAACATAAAGGAATTGCGAGGAAACAGCCCCCACGCGTATACAGGTGGGGAGAGAGAGAGGGGGGTAGTCTGCAGGCTGTGATTAAAGCTCAGTGCGTTTACATTTTAAATGCTTTGGTACTCAGTCAGTTTAGATAGCTTAATCTTTGAGAATTAGATAGCTTAATCAGACAGAAATAGAAGCTGCACAAAGAAGGCTCTGTAAAACCCCAGGGCTCTGGGTACGGGAGCCCCAAGCTTGACTTCATTTTTGTTTAATGCAGCAGTTTGCTAGGCCCTTTTTAGACAAGCATAAAGACAAAGTGCCGGAAAGAGATTTCATGTGTGGAGATATGTAAAACAAGACCTGTGATTTGTTTATTATATTAAAGAACACAGCCAGAGCTTTAGGATAAAAGAGTATAAAATAAATGGCATGGGAACCCAAATGGCAGCATTTTTTGCCTGGCAGAGTGAGGTAGGACATGGATTGTGTCAGGTCACCTCTTCCACACCTGTCTGGGGTTAAAGTGATGCTGATGTTGGGCCTAGATCTGCCCTACCCAAAGGTCTCCTGGTGCTTTGCAAGGAATCACAGTTTTGGGGTGGGCTTTAGAATGTGGCCATCCAGATCCACTGTGCCGCATGGAAAACTTGATGGGGTGTTTGCTGTGGCTGCAGCAGGCATCCCTCAGGGGCTGTAGGCTTGGGGTCATAAGGATGCTTACTGTCCTGATAAGGGGACAGTCAATGGATGTGATCTACAGAGAATAGACCCAGAGTAACTCCAAGGTTTATTTGGTTTATTGCAAACCAAAAGTTACCTTCGGAAATTGGTCTTGGAAAATAACAGAGGTGACAGCAGTGCTTACCTGTGACACAGCATTCCTAGGCTTCCATAGAAATTTATGAGCCCTGCTGTATATTCTGGTCTTTTACTCCTGGTTATCCTGTCTTGATCACTTGGAAAAATCTGTATTCACCCAGGAAGAATGTACTCGCCCCAAGGTGTGCAAGCATGGGATTATTTGCCGGTGGGCACAGCTTCTCCACACAGGGGTGGGCTGTGTGTGCCTTGCAGGGAAACTCTGTGCAGGCTGGGGGGAGGACATGCTCAGCCTTTCCACCATGGGACAGTAGGCACTTATTTCACGGGACCAAGAGAAGTTGTTGTAAGGAACTACTGAAAGGATCTGCAAGGTGCAGGGGCATCTCCTTTGCTCTTCATTCATCTTTTAGGTTTTTTGGGTTTAAACTGTCCATCCAGTGAATATCATATTTCTCCCTTCATTGTTTCTGCTGTTTCTGCTCTTTTTTCTGTCTTTTTCCTCTAGTGATGCTTGAGAACCACCAGAGAAACACTCACTTCAGGCAGTCTCTTCCCCTTTGTCCTTTCTTGCTCGCTCGGAGTGCACTCAGCTAGGCTCCCTCTCCTTCCCCTTTGCCTGTTTTCTGCTTTGAGGGTAGCCCTGGGGTTTGCCTCTGCAAACAAGCCACCCCTGGCAGGGTGATGGCAGCTCCTTGGGATGCAGCACCACATCATCACCCCCCTGCCCTCTCCCTGAAGCTGAAGCTGCGCTTTAAGGCCTGAAGTGAAAATCTCTGCAGTTTCCATCCCCAGCCAGATAGCACAAGGTGGCGGGGAGGGAGAGGCTAATCTATTCAGGTCATTAAGACGTGGGCAGAACTCAGCCTGTCCTAACGATCCCCTTTGAAATCCTATATGTATATAATTCATCTTGTGCTCCGGTGGATCCTGCCTGAAACTGGTATTGCAATTCTAAGCATCTGCTTTTGTATTCAGTACTTTGAGGTAGTTTACATAAATGGGTGGCTTTAATTTGTGTTCCCACTGTAACTGCCTCGCAGCTGTGTGGGGCTGGGCCACCTCCACCCAATTTTTGGACACGGACAGACTTACAGAGGGCGTAAGGGGCCGTGGCTCTCACCCGGAGCCCTCCAGGAGGTACTAGTGGACGTGGCACGTGTTGTGTGGTAGGGGATGGGGCAGCCCTGAGGTGCCACCTGCCCTGCTCCCCCCAGCCCTCCCTGCCGCTTGGAGGGGTCTGTGCCACCCTGGCCGCACAGAGCGGGGCCACAAAGGCAACAACGGTCTGCATCAGCCCATGAGGGACACCGAGAGCTGGCCGGAATAGCTTTCAAAGAAAACTGGCTCTATTTGCACAAGGGTTTGTTTGATTTCCTTTACGAGTGATTTTGAAGGGATCAAATTGTTCCCAGAACATGCTTTCCAGGCTGATCAGATTCCCATTAGCCATGACCTTCCTCGCAAGCGGTTGTTGGCTCCCCTGGCCTGTTCCACATCAGGGTGGAAATTGTTTGTGGCAGGGCGTGGGACTTCCTGCACCAGCGTATCGCTCCGCAGCATCTACCACAGCCCCGCTCCCATCTTGATTTGGGGTCTTTGGATGTGACCACAACAGACACCTCGGGAGAGGCAAGGCGGGCCACTTCTAGGCACGAGCAGTCCTGCTGCTGGTCGAGAGGCACCAGCTTTGTTTTGGCAAAGCAAATCCGGGCTTTCGCGTGCGAAGGCAGGACAGCAGGAGGCTGTTGTGCTTTCATCCTTACCCAGCGAAAGGGTCCTAGGAGAAAGACACTACCCTGCTGCCTGCAGGGCATTTCACACCGCTCTAACTAGCTTTAATCTCAGCAGCTTGGTGTAACTGGGGGTGTGTGTATGTGTGTGTGTGTGTGTGTGTGTGTCTTTCATGTCTCCCTTTGCAGTCTGGCTCTGGAGGCTTTGCTGGAGCTTGTGGCCTGGAACCTGAGTGCACAGAAGACGAACACGAGCAAATGACAGGAAGATTTGTGATAACTAAACACTTTCTCCAACACTTAGAGAAACTGCATTGATCTCTGCTCAAAGCTGAAGCTTTCATGGTAAACAATAAATGACAGATGCTGGACTTGAAAACAATCCCTTGTCTGTCCTGAGAGGACACACAGCTTCTTTGTAAGTACAGGAACCAGTCCTGGTGATTACAAAGCAGAGAAGAAGAGGAGGAAGGGAGGAAAAACTAGCACCACCACGTTGAGTGCTGAACCTGAGGTGAACAGCATCAACGGGCACACACGCAGAGAAAAGACACCTCACCTCACATCTTTCCTGGCTAGATGTTAAAATCACTGTTAGAGCTGGCTGAAAAATTGATTTTAGAGTTTGGCAGCAAAAGAGAAAACCTGAGACACAAAACATTGTTTCTGGCAGACCCAAAAGGAAGAGGTCACTCTGTCTCCAGGTTGTTGAGCTCTCCTCGGTGTCACATGTAAGCTGAGCAGCAGAGCCAAAACAACCCTTTGCCATTTCATCCAGGTGACCCTTCTGATGTCCCAGCAGTTTTTAGCCAGGTTTTCCTTTCCCCCAGGCAGGGAGCAGTGCTTTCCCCAGCTGAGCCCTGGTGTCCAACAGCCCTGGCCCAGCAGCAGCCTGGCATGGACAGCACAGCTACCCCTGCACCTGGCTGGGCTCACAGTTTTGGCAAGTGACTACCATGGGGCCCAGAGACATCTCCCTATGCAGCCGCCTGTGCTGGGAGGCAGGGAACTGTGTGTAGGCAGGGGTTACTGTGCCCTGGTTATCCCCATCAGTGCATGGCCTCTTGAGAGGTGCCACCTGAGTCCAGGCATCAGTTTGGACCAGTGTAAACCTCTCAGAGGACAAGGGATTTATTAGTCTCTCCTCCCCCCACATCAGTCAGTGGGAAAATCCAGCCTGCCCTTTTGTGAGGAAGAGTGGTTTGCCTAATTCAATGACTAACTGGAAGGTGCTGCAAACTACGGCCACATGTTGGAGATTTGGTGGTGCGAGAAGTCCTCCCCCTGCTGAAAGAGCCTCTCTTCCTCCTGTTCCCAGTACAAACCACTGCTTTTTTTGGTGGAAAAAAGTGCCTTTCATTCAGCTTACCGTGGTGGGGGACATGCCCTGTACCCAGCTGTGCTGTGTTAGTGGGGGTCTGTGGGTGGAAACAGAGATACCAGCTCCCCTTGCACCTCTCTCCATGTGCTGCAACTCACTGGCTCTCCTCTTCCACTCCCCATCAGGGGTGCAATACAGAACCCCTGAACAGCAAAATTGATTTATGCTTGCTTTTTTATTCAAAGTCATGGTAAGGTGTAGCAGCTCGCAGGCAGGATTGCCTTTTAAATGAAAGGTGATCTGAAACTGGCTGTCAGAAATCCTACAATCACTCCCTGCCACATCCCTAGCGCAGGTGCCCTTGTTCCCTTTTTATCTCTTTCTCCCCCTTCTTCTGCCATTTCTTGCACCGAGCTCCTTGGCTGCACCATGCTGTATGAACTCGTGGTAGGATTAATGTGAGTTGAAGCCTGGGGCTGTATTCAGCTCAGATTTATGTCAAAAGGCACGGGGTCCGTTCAGTGCTGGAAAGCAGGCAGGCCGGCAGCGACTGAAAGTGCTCCTCATCACCGCTGCAGTGTGGATGTGCAGGAGATAACATCAGACTTGGGGTCTGGGAGCTGAGTCCCTGGACAGGACGCTCACATGGCTCTTCCTCTGGGTCAGTGCTGTGCTACCACCATCCCCTTGTGCTGGTGAGGACGAGGGAGGATCTTCTTCATATGCACCATGAACCCCGGTCACACTGAGCTTTTGGGCAGTGAGGCTCCATGTGCTGGCTGCTGGAAGCCCCTGGGAAACTGGGGAGTGCAGGAGCCAGAGAGGGCCCTCAGCAGCACGAGGCCAACGTGTGTTTCTTACAGGGCAGAGGCAAAGCTCAAAACCTCGGGCCATGTCTGTGCTTGGGGCAGGCTTCAGCACGCTTAGCCCTGTGCCCGGCATGCTCGCACAGAGAGTCACCTGCCTGGCCAGGGCATGTGGGGCTCGATGCCACCTGTGTCTAGCTCCCACAGTGCCACAGACATAATGGGCTGGGCTTGCACAAGGGTAACCGAATTTTCCCTCTCCAGATGGTGCCCCAGGGGAGCTGGAAGTCCTGTCCGGAGGCTGGTGTGCGAGCGTAGTGGGTGGCCGACGAGTCTCAGCAGGTATGGAGGCAAGCCTCCGTGGTGGCACGGGCAACGGTGCAATGTGGGACCTGGGAAAGGGAGCACCTCTGCACGTTTTAGAGGATGGCCAAGGAGGCTTTCATGTGGCAGCACCACATCAAGGCTCCATTTGCCTAAGTCAGGTAGCACAGCTGAAGTCAAAGGCTGAATTACCCTTGGCTAAGGATGCCATCTAAGTTTGCTTAAAGCCTGATAGGGTAGTAAAAAAAAAAAGAGTTTTATTTTCCAGCTTCCTGACATCAAATTCCAACTACAGTAGATATTGATTTGTTTTCTGAAGACTAACCTAATTATCAAATCAGATTAGAAATCATTAAAAAGCTATTTCTGTTCATTACAGTGAGGTAATACGTGGCTGGACTCCTGAAAGTTGTCACTCTCCTCAAAATTATTCACCAGGCACAGAGGGCCCAGTTTTTCCCAGGCCATAATCTTGCAGCTTCAGTCCTGTGTGCTCCTTGAAGCTTTCTGTGCGGCACTGGAGGGTCACGTCACACTTCAGTGCCTGCATGTAGCAAAGGCTCGCTCCTACTTCTGTTTAGTAATAATGTGGCTACCAAATATCACCTGTCGCAGGCAGATAAGCAGTGTGACATTGGTGACTCACCCCACGTTCCTGGGAACACCTTGGCCACAGACACACTTTTGTGAGCGTACCACACCCTTTCCCGCAGGCTTTAACACACCTTGGCTGAAAAGCATCTTAGTATTGTTGGCTTGAGAAAAGTGGTCCTCCGACAGGTTAGCCACTTGGCTACCACTACAGAAACACACTACTGTACAGCCTGCTTTGCATAATGCACCGTTAAAACATCTTAATGGCGTTTGCCTGCAGACATTTGCCACTTAAAGAGCTGGGATGCAGAAAGCATTCATTTTGTAATAATCTAAAACTGAGGTTACCATAACATGGCACACATGTGGAATAACAAAAGTGACAAATGATATACTCTATCTCTGTAGAGACATCCACCTGGTTAGGTACATACAAAAATAGGCTTATTTTGGATAATACATTTAGGCTTGGACAGAAACAGTGTATTTGCAGATTCATCCAATGATTTATTAATGATTTTTTTTTCTCACATGAGCATGTAATTTGTAGAAGTGCATTGCAAAGTTTTAAGATCTGATTCTGTTTCCACGCTAGTTTCTCTAAAGTTTATATTGGACCCACTGTAGTGCAGATTTAGCTAATCCCTATTCCCATGTCAACACATAACCTAAATAATGTTAAATGTTACAAGCTGTGGTTGCATTTACATTCTGCTCCCAGCTCTCTGCCGTCCATGATATTTGTCAACAGATATAATTCAAATTAGCCTGACAATCTGCATCCTAAAAAATTTTTCAATGTTGTCATTACCTGATTCGCTAATATCTTTTCTTTTACCTTTTCCCCCTTTCTTTTCCACATTCATATATATCCTCTGCTTATAATATCTTTAAGAAGTTATAAGCAGGTTTCCCACCACCATACTTGTTTAGATATGGCAGCATTTATAGGTAAACTAGTTTACAAAATAAACGGGATGGATTTAACCACCTTTATGGTGGGATAATCCCTTCCGTTGTGGGGAGCTGAGCACTTTTCACTCTGCTGCCTCCGAAGAGATGGAGACAGCTCACTGCCAACGCTCTGTGTAAACAAGACCTGGCAATGCCACTTCTCTCAGGTGGGGCGTCCCAGGGTTGCGTGTTTCCACAGCACCAGTTTTCAGCTTCTCGTCACCACTACGCATACAGGATGAGAGTGACAGTCACTTTGCTACCAGACATGTCTGCATTTTGATTTTTTTCCTGAAATTTCTGCTCTGTCTGAACAACGAGGCTGGGTTTTTATTTTACTACTGCTTCTCCCTGTATGTCTCTCTCACTATGGTAATACCCCTCACCAAGGAAAACAGGCAGTTTCGTGTCCAGTTTGCTGTCACTGGATCATTTGAAAGGCTGGAGAGGCAACCCGGGGAAGCAGAGATGCTTCCCGCCTGTTTCCCAGGCTCTCAGGATGCTGTCAATGAGCAGAAGTGTTTCACTTAAGAGCCAAGAGCTGCCAGACCCCCGTTCCCTAGATAACCAAAAGAAGCTATTACAGAGGAGGCTTTTCCACCCCATAAACTGTGGGACGTGCAGAAGCCCCTCCTTTCGTCTCCCAAACTCAAACTTTCTGGCTGCCAAATCTTCCCAGACTGACATCATCCTCTGCTAAGGGTGAATCAGCGTGGTTAGGGAGCACGGTTTTGCAATCTCTTAATGACAATTCGCCACAGCTTGTCCCTGTATCAACTGGCCAGGGAAACATCATTAGTGCCCAGTAAGCAAGAAACAGGTTTAAACCTGTGACTTAGGCAATGCAGCTGATGCTGCAGCTGTGCACATGGCCTGGGAGGAATTTTGTTGCTCAGCTCCACCTAGTGGCACCGTCTTTGGAGAGACGTCTGTGGCCGTGGGAGGGCACGGGGCCCGTGGGGACAGTGGGTGTCCATCAGGCGTATTTAATTCTAGCTTTTCTCCTTTTGGATAGATGCATACGTAAGTGTGCATATTGGTGTGGATCTCTATAGTTAATATATACACAAAACGGTGCAGAAGAGGTGAAATGATGCAGAATCACCAAAATGAGGCACAAAGCTGCCATGCGTAACCCCTTGTTCTCCTGTAACCCATCTGCTCTGTTTAGGGGATGTTTTGCTCAGTTGCTGTATCTTGTTTCAGTCAGAAGATAAGCTCCGGGACCACTGCTGAGTGTGCCTGGGCAGCACTTCATGAGACAGGCCATTAATCCTGAGCTAGGGTGCTTCCTGCTCCTGATATATAGTAAATAATAATCCAAAAGAGATGGTGAGGTGTTAAAGCAACTAAAGCGAGCATGATCCTAAGTAGCAGATTGGGTCTGGAATCTGCCTGGGGAACATTTGGGCTGGGTCTCAGCTCCAGCCATGGAAAGGACCTGGCCAACAAGCCTGGATATGGAGTCACAAAATGCTCTTTATCCCTGGCCAGGGATCAGCTGGGCTTCAGTGAACCTTGGAAAGTCAGTTCAGCTCCAGGAGCCAGAACGGATAAGATTCATGTCAACCTGTTGGCAGGTTGTAACACTTTTTCTTTGAATTTTTGTATTTCCCATAGCAACTTAACGTAGGAGAACCAGAAAGCAAGAGTGACTCAAAGCAATGGAGAAGAGATAATGCCAAAATCAGCAGGATTGTGAAAAGCCAATTTGCATTTTTTCCCCAGGGATGCTCGTTTTTAATATAGAGAGGTGCTAAAAGTAAGGATATTTGCTTATAATGACATGGGGTTTATGAATGACATCCTCGAATAGGAATTTCTTGGACATACTATTCCATTTGGAGATCGGAGTGTGTAGCAGGGATTCGCACTCCGCACTTTTGCTGAGTAGAGGCATGTTTTGAGTGGCTTCGTGAGTCCTCAAGATCAAGAAATCCTTATGAAAGTAATGCTCAGCTTTTACATGCTGCAGAACCTTCCAACTTCAAAGCGCTTTGCACACATTAACTCATCTGAGATGCGTTCCGTCATGAAACTGTTATGCCTTTGTTTTTTTGCACCACACTATTATTATATATATTAACCTGGTGCCTAGAGGCCCAGCTGAGCTCAGGGCTGTGCCATGCACAGACGGAATAAGAAAACAGCTTCTCTCTGGATGAGTTCACGATCTACAGAAGTAGGAATGGGTGGGAAAGGAGAGAGAGGCACGGGGAAGTGAAGTACACCTCATGTCATTCAGCCAGCAGCTTGCGGGGCGCAGGCTTTCTGAGTTTGAGGCCGGCACGCAATCCCTTGGCGTCCCTGCCTCCTGTTAATGTCGAAGTTGGCAAGAAAGCCTGCCAGCCATTTTGTCTCCAGCTCAGAACAGGCTAATACAGACAAAGTTGTATGCGACACACTCCCATTAGTCTTTTGCTTGGATTGTTTCCTTCTGGCCCCTTAATCCAAACTAAGGATTATTCTCATTGACATCACTCTTTACACATCATATATAAAAAAGTCCCTCAGTCTGCTGTCCGCTGTCTGTGACCTCAGCTGGACAACTCACACATCTAACTTACAGGGTTGTGTATACATACACATGTGCTGAGGTGGAGATTATGTCAGGTCTGACATTTCTCTGCTATAGATTACTGTTGTACCTGCACTGCAGCATCTTGAGAGCTTGGGCACAGAGCAAGTGGATGGTTTTGTGAAATCTGAAATGCTCCTAGAAAAGCTTGTCTAGCACCTTCAGTAGTTAATTTGTTCAATGCTTTGAAGATATAAAAGAACAGAAAAATAACAAATGTTATTATTTCTAGCAGTACTTAGCATAAGGAATTTGCCTGTGCCAGTGAGGAACAGTGCCATATATCCACAGTAAAAACAGAAATGTGCATGAAAAGTGCTAGGGGGCTGTGCAACCTGAGGCATCTTTGGGAAAAAAGGGAAGAGAAAGAGGAGAGGAGAGGAGAGGAGAGGAGAGGAGAGACGAGACCCAAGGAAGCTGCAAATACAAACAGGTTTGATGCAACCCATGTGTTGCAAATAATACCTCAGGAGACAATAGGTACGAGTGTATGTCCAGATATTGGGTACTAAACTGTATGCCGGGCTTGGAGCCTTGCTATCAAGACCTTTGAAGCAGGGGGACCATTAGCTTTCCAAGAGACATTCTGGAAAATCAGCCATGAGGACCAGGTAGGTTCCTAGGAGTTTACTGCAGACTGCCGTTCTTCCTGTGGGATTTGACACCGACTACTACTTCTGTAGCAGATCTCTGGAGGATGGCTCTGGGGCAGTATGGAAAGACTGTCATTTCAAACTACCTAGGGAGACACTTTCCTCTTAGAATAATTTCCAGTGTGTTTTAGAGTCACTTAACCTCATTTTCACAGCTATTTCATTCAGCTTGTATTTTATCCTCCTCTCTCCTACTTTGTACAAGGAGCGTAAGGCTTTTTGGGGCAGAGACTTGTTCTGCTTTTACGTGCCTAACATAATAATGCCCCACCTCGAGGGGCCCTAGGCACTGTCCTAATAAATAAGCTGAATTAGTTGCATGATCATCTCCTTCAACCATGTGGGAGGAATAAAGTTAGTGGACCTCTTTCTTCTGTTGTCAGTTTTCCAAAGTTTGCTTTGGACGTTCATGGCAATTCAGGCATGTGCCACAGGACTTGCCCATGCAATCTATCTTGGTGAAGAGCCCCACTCCTACGGCTTGTACCTTTTCTGGGGCTTGACACCAATTTTTAACAGTAATCTTCCGCTCCGGGGACTCAATTCCTTCTGGTGGCTCTCTGTCCCTCTGACCAATTTGACACTGGCTTGTCAATGGCAGTCAGGAACAAACAGCAAATCCACAAGTTCTCTAAACTGTGGAGAAGCAAATAAATACTTGTAAAGATTTTGCTTAATTTGCACTGTGCCTTTATGTAATTTATCATCTTTCAACGTCCTGCCTGCACTTTTTAATTATTGCAACCCTTCCATCATTTTTGTAATTTTAAAAAAGCCAATTATAAGACAATCTTGATTGCCTAATAGTTGTAGTAAAATGTGCACATGCGTAAGTAAGGATGATTGTTCTTTCTTGTTTGTTTTTGTACTATTCGCCTTTCAGATTTCTAGGTTATATAATTGTTCCCTTTGGCTTGTGATCAAGTTTTCAGATTAACGATGGCTCTGCTGCAGTGCACTGGGGAGATGACATATGGCTAATCCACCTGACAGGCTCTGGCTCCTCGTTCCTTAAAAGTGTGTGGATGGAGGGTTTTGCTGTTTAAATGGCACTGTCAGTCATACATTAAGTAAAATCAAGGTCCCTCTCTAAACCAGCGTGAAGAACGAGTTCAGTGCTGGAATACAGTGCTACTGCTCCTCTTGCAGGATTTGCAGGAGTCTCAGCTCACTCTGGCTACTGGGGGGATTATACATCCTTAGCAATTCTGAAAATCAGACGTATAAAACCCAAACCCACCTTTCCTTTCCCCAAAGTAATCATAATTGAAGAACACCCTTTTGAGCCCTTTTCTTATGTATGTAGGACATATGATATTTTGTGTCCTACCTCCAGAGAAACCTTACCAGTGAGGTTTCCATGCCTCAATTTTATTACTTGTCGTTGCTTATGTGTATTGGCAGAGAATCTGGCAGACCTTCCAGCAGGCTGTGACACCAAAGTGGCAAGCACTGAACAAGCAGAGATGACAAGATGGTCCATACCCTTTAAGGGGTGTAAAATTGAGGCAAAAAAAGCATCTGAAATATACACTTATCTTAAGCGTATCATGAGACAACACTTAAGTGTAAGGATGTGACTAGGTTGTGCCCACAAGTATTTGCAGGAATGCAGGCCCAGGTCCACCCACACGGCCCACCTAGCAAGGTTTTGTGTGGGTATAAGGTATGTGTGCCCATTAACAGCAATTTGCAAAGGAGAGATCTGATGAACAGCTCCTTTGCCAGCTGTCATTGGATCATTGACACAATAAGTTAATAGAAAAATAGCTTTTTAAAAAATGCTTCTTAGATACCCAAGGTGGTGCCCCTTCAGATGGAGAAGGGCAGGCAGTTCTGGAACTTGTATTTGCATTCCCCTCTTCAGAGGGAAGATGCTTGTGGAGTTCAAAAGACAAGTATGAAACAGCAATGCTAAGAAAAATGCTATTTTCTGGATTTGGAAAGAGGATTATAAAAAACAAGAGGCTTTGAGAAGGCCTGAGGAAACCAAGAATACAATTAGATTATCAGATCACTTTGCAGGTAATAAAAAAAAAACCCTGTCATAAAAATTATAGGATATACAAACCAAAACAGCTCGGAAACACTGAGATGCTGTCTTCCCTGTGAATAATGATCAGTTCATTGCTATCAAAACAAGACATAAACAAAGCTATGCCAAAGAGATCCTGTAGCATAAGAAGCTAGAAGTATACAATGGTGGGAAGAAGTAAGGGGAGGGAGGAAGGGTTCAGCTTGCTGATGCCGCAGGTGGAAAAGTAGCATGAGGACTGAGGATACTCCAAGAAGAGATGGGGGAAAGGGTGTGCTTCTTGGGTGGAAAAGATAGAGAACAGGAGTCAATTGAGACGAAGTTTGAAGTTTGCAAGTTAGCCATTATTAGATTTTACGCTTAGTTCCTGCAGATGTTGAGAGTCAAGATAAGGTGTTGAGACATTACATTAAAAATTGAGTTAGTTCACCTACAGTAAGCAGCAGCCCTGTGATATAAAAAACCATATGCTTTCATTTAGCTCATTATATCAGTTAAGTGGTTGAAGGAGGCAATGTATCCAAGGACATCTGAAGATATTACTGTATCTCTTTGTTGCACCCACTTCAGTGTGGTCCTACCACTAAGCTTTGGCAGCAATTCTTAGAACAAAATTGCATTTTTTTTTAATTATATAGCAAATTTGCAGGCCTAGATCTCACAGCTGGGGGCAGAGGAGGGGTTGCCTTTGACTTTTTTTGTCAAAGTTGGGTTGGGTGCTAGAACTAAAAATGTTTGCCCTAAATGAATTTTCACTCTGTGGATTGATTGGACAGAAGGGGAAAATCTGAGAAAACTCAGGTTGGCCGCTTTATACTTAGCAACGGGCACACTTTGAAACTTGCATCTTTCCCAAATACAACCTCGCATAAACACATGCAGCTTTTCTTATGCAAAAAAACACCCTACCCCAAAAACTCTGTAAAAATGCGCATTATGCATATACATCATTATTTGCTCCTTCTCTGCATAGGTCCCTGAAAGCTAAGGCGGCCCTCCAGCCCAGCGCAGCCGTGGGCTGTGCAGAAGACCTCCATCCCGAAGAAGAGCTCCATCCTCATGGAGTAGGGCATTCGCAGTAGTAATGTACATTCCTCTTGCTGCTGTTTTGGGCTGTGGCAGCGTGGGGAGGCCCGGGATAGAGATGGGCTAATTGCTGCCCTGGCACCGGTGCCCTGAGAAGCCTGTGATCAGTGACTGCAGCCTCAGCAACGAGAAAGGTCACAAAAAGCCAGCAGAGGTGGCCATTTCACATCACTTCCCGTTAGCAGATGGCATTTACGGTGCTCTTTAGAGAGCACTTGAGAGCTTTTTCTCCTCCTGCTCGTTAATGGGAGAGAAGAGCCTGGCCACGGTTTAATTAACGAAGGGTGTGGGTAACAGCAGTCTGCAAGGCTGTGGCCGAGCTCCATCCCTGCTGGCCCTGGGCAGTGAGCAGGGCTTTGCTCTTGCGGTATAAATTCCCCCAAATTGGGATCATGCCTGCTCTTTGGGGAGGTGCGGCTTCATTTAAACTGTGAGGTACTGCTCTGCAAAGAAAATACTCTTTATTGGCGGGGAAGGCCAGCGACAACGGCTCCTCTGACGGGAATGCCGACTTCCTCCCATCCTCACGGTCTCAGGGAGAAGATGGGGGATTAAATTCTTCTCACGGCTCTTCCCTGCTTTCCGGGCACGGCCTTGCCCTCCGGGGCCGGCGGCGGGCTGCCCCCCTCACGCCCGGGGCCGGCGGCG
>KZ505784.1:628011-643195 GCA_002844005.1 Limosa lapponica baueri
CTCGCCCACTGGGGCAGAGGGAATGTTCAAGTTACAGGGGAGGATGTGATCTAATTTTTTTTAAAAAAAAGTTCATTTTAGTGGGATCCTGGGAGTTCTCTTCAGATTAAAAAAAGAAAAAAATGAAGTAATCTGTTTCACTAATTTTTTTTGAGAGGCTGGGAGCACGGAACACATGTATTGGCCTGGCACAAGCTGTGTATCTTGTAGTAGAGGAAGAGATGAGGTCAGGATTGAGGGCAATTAAAAGCCTGTGTTAGGGATGCGTTACAGCAATTCATCATGTGGATGTGGATGATGTGTATTTCTCTGGGTTTTTAGATATCTGCTTGAAAATGTTACTTTTTCTTTCATTACATGCATTAGAAATGGTTGTGCCTACTCATCAACCTGTTTAAACATAAATGAAAAAATAAAAAAATATCCAAAACAACCTGAGACTTGGTAGTGGGAGAAGATGGAGTTTGGGTGAGTGTAGGTGACTGATAAAAGACTTGGATATCAGCAGTGTGAGAGGGATCATGCAACCTTTGAAGTAAACTATGGGCAAGCACCACAGGCTGAAAACTGGTGCTTTTGGCAGAGTTTCAATTTTGTTTTTCCCTTGATCTGAAGAGTCAGACTAAAGCTTCTGTTTTCCATGAAGACACCCAGTCTTGGTTTAGAAACACCAAGCAAAGATGAAAAATCTTCCCCCAGGTACTTTGCTCCTCTGGTTAATCACCTTCTAGATTACAACTTTGTCTGATTTCACAAATGAATTTTCTTGGCTTAAACCACGGGGGTTTTGTGTGTGTCTCTCTCTCTGCTGTGTTAAACAGCTCTCAAATACTCATTTTCTCCTTGTGAAGGATCTATATACTGTAACCAAGTAATCTTTTTGTCTTCCTTTTGATAGCCTGAACAGCTAGAACTCCACAGGTTTCTCCTGCAAAGCATTTTCTTGAGCTCTCACCTATTCGTTGTGTCTCTTTCTGCCCCCTCCCCAGTTCTGAATCAAAGACACGAGAAACAATCTCTTCTGCTGCTGCTGCTCCCCTCCCTGCAGCACAGTATAAACACAGAGATTTGCTTCCTCAGATGTGCCAGTAACCTCTTAATTTTTTGTAACCCCAAATTCTTTTCAAGTTGTTTGTTTTCTAGAATAGACTCTTCTCCTGTGGGGCCTGTGCTTGCTATTCTTACATTTATTGCATTGCTTTTGCCTGAGACCCATGTGTTACTGGGCTAATTTACTTATGATCAAGTCCTTTTACCCTTTCCAGTCTCAGTGTGATAAACATACATATGTATGTATCACACATACAAACATATGCATGTACGTACACGTCTGTTTCATAGAAGAGGGAGCAAAAACCTCACCTTTAGGGGCCCAGAATGAAACCCTGCAGAACCCCACAAGAAACTTCCTCAGTGGATCATGTTTCCCTACTCTCTGCATGTTTGCCAATTAGCCAATTTTTAATCCATTTATTGTGCTTTTGTTGGTGTAGGATAAGAGCTACCTTTTTAAGCAGATTATCCTGCAGCACTATATCAAGTACTCTACTAAAGTTGTTACACTTTCATGATTATCATTAGCAATCAGTCCTGCTGCCTTGGAGAATGCAGTCAGGTTTGCGAGTCAGCGTCTATTTTCCATGTAATCGGGTAGACCAGACCCTACTTATGTTCCCATCCTTTCATTCTTTATTGATTGCATTGCATGGGTTTTGCCATTATCTTGCCTTGCACTGAAGGTTATAATTACTGACATGAACTCATTCTCCTCTTTTGAGGGTATCAGTACAATACTCCAGTCTTCTGGCATGTTCCCAGTTTTTTGAAGGGGAGTCTCTTCTCAGCATAACCAGAAGAGGTGTGAAATTAGATACTACTGCAGCCCCTAAGTCCCATGAGCAGCTTGATGCCAAAGGCCTGGATAAACAAAAAGAAGTCATGACACTTATGTTATTCTGTCAAATATCCTAGGGGTTGTTGATCCTCATGAATGCCTTGTGTCTCTAAACCTCCATTTGACCTTCATGTTCCTGTAAATTTTATACTCTTTAAAACTGTAGTCTGAAGGGACACGTGTTTTACAGCAGTGTGTTTTGCACAATCCCTAGCATTTAATGAAACTTCATTTTCATTCTTAGGAACGTATTTTAGTCTCTTCATGGACTGTCAAGAGTAACTGAAGGTCTGTCTGTATCATTTTACCAGGCCGTAATCTTTAACTGGGTTGTAACCAATTAATCTGACTAGGAGCAGACACAGTTATCAGAGCAAACAGCCATCTGTTCATATCCTCCCTTTCAGCCACTGTACAAAGTCATCTGAAAGATGAAGAGCAGGAAAGAGAATGGGCGGATAAACTGCCCTCCAGAATGATCCTCCAAAGTACCTTATCTTTCTTTCCAGCAAGAAAGGGATATGGATTGAATCCTCAAATCGCATTTGTAAAGAGGAGTTTCATAATTAATTTCTTTCTGCTTTGCCTGATCCTATGCAGTTGGAGCTATACCTTTTGCTGTAGCTGTTGAAACAGTTTCAGAAGAGGGACACAAAATGATCAGAGGCTGGAAGACCTCTCCTATTAGGAAAGGCTGAGAGAGCTGGGGTTGTTTGGCCTGGAGAAGAAAGGGCTCCAGGGAGACCTTACTGCAGCCTTTCAGTATTTAAAGGGGGTCTACACGAAAGATGGGGACAAACTTTTTAGCAGGGCCTGTTGCAACAGGACAAGGGGTAATGGTTTTAAACTAAAGGAGGGTAGATTTAGACTAGATATAAAAAAGGAATTTTTTATGATGATGGTGGTTGCCCAGGGAATTGGTAGATGCCCCTCAGAATATTCAAGGTTGGGTTGGATGGGGCTTTGAGCAACCTGGTCTAGTTGAAGATGTCCCTGCTCATTGCAGGGGGGGTTGGACAAACTTTTTAGCAGGGCCTGTTGCAACAGGACAAGGGGTAATGGTTTTAAACTAAAGGAGGGTAGATTTAGACTAGATATAAGAAAGGAATTTTTTATGATGATGGTGGTTGCCCAGGGAATTGGTAGATGCCCCTCAGAATATTCAAGGTTGGGTTGGATGGGGCTTTGAGCAACCTGGTCTAGTTGAAGATGTCCCTGCTCATTGCAGGGGGGGTTGGACTAGATGACCTTTAAAGGTCCTTTCCAACAAACTATTCTGTGATCTACACTGAGTCTCCTGAGGTGTGCACCAGTGTGATGTGTGTGAGGGGGAGCCTCCCCCCTTGCATCTTTTAGTGGCGAAGTACTTGTGTGTATACCACAGAGTCTGGAACAGGAGTTAAAACCTTATTGACTCTATGGACAGCAATTTCATTATTGATTGGAACAGGAAGTCACTTAAGCATTGGTCTTCATAATGTGCTCAGTGAACAAGAGCAGAGTGGTCTGATTTCAATCACATTGGTAATTTTGGGTTTTTTCATTTAATTCTGTGATACACTGTGTGATCTTCTCTGGTGCATGAAAGGAAGAAATATTTTTTTATGACAGGTGCTTTGTGAACTTAAAAGAGTAAGCTTGTTCTTCACCCTCCTCTGATTTTCCTGTTATTCCAGTCCTAGCTTTAAGTCCTTCCCTGAAGCACAGACTCAGCAGTGTGGTGGATGCAGGGTTGTGTGGTGACATCAGACAATTACATGTGCATCAGAGCCCTGAAATGCAATATGAACTATTAAGTGAGGCTCTTGGCTAGATATGTAGCTGCTCTCAACCTGTAGAACTGCAGGTGTTTCTTCTGGTGGTGATGTCTCTTTGGTCTTGCACCCATACAGGTCCACTGCTAATCGCTGCTCTGCATGTTGTGCCTGCGGAAATGGTTCTGCTTTGTCACCGGCTACAAATCTGGTGTGCTCAGAAGTGCCCAGAGGTGCACAGAGAAGGGATAAGGGGCAAGAGTGATGTATTGCCACAAGGGAAGTTCCAGTAGGGCACAGAAAAAAAATTCTTCCCTCCAAGAGTAGCAGAGCGCTGAAACCAGTGCCAGAGACATGATATCTCATCCACATTGAACCTTGAGTAGACAAGGCCCAGGATCTCAAGGTCTAATATGAGGTTAACCCTCTGTGGAAAAGGAGTTTGGACTAGGTGACCTCCACACATTGCTTTCTGCCAATATGTTTTTTTCAAATGAGTATTCTGCAGTCATTAGTACCCTTTCCTCATATCAGAGTTCATTCTGGCTGTGTGTGGTAGAAGTCAGTTTCTCATCACAGGATATTCAGGAGTGTCCTTATGTTTCTCTCCCAAATTTGTCTTTTTTTCCAGTCTCCTCATCTTTGTGGCTCCATCTCAGAAACCACTTGGATTACGAAAGTAGCTGGATTCTTGTCTGCTTTCCCAGGTGTGGGGTGAGGTCTTACTCTGGAATACAAACTCTAGAGCGTAAGGAATTAACATCAGTTATTAGAAGAGGTGATTTGAACTCATCACCTTGTTCTTCACTAATGTAAATCTCCCATTTTATTTCAACTTACACTAGTTTAGGATCCAAACAGTGAATGTTTCTTTAAGGTAGTGAAGCAACAGCTGTATTTCTGGCTTCCTTATTGGGAGTTAGTGGCTTAGGTAATTGGTTTCATTGCTATTTGGAGCATAATCAGCAAGCATTCATTCTCCGTACAGCCAGCATATAAAATTTGCAAGAGCTGCATACACTGCATACTCAATCAATGTAAATCATTTAGCAGCTCACATAATGGACGTCTGGCTGTTGGACTAAAAAATCCACTTAGTAATACAGGCAGATGAGTCATGAACAAGTTTTCCATTTATATATAAAATGATTATATCCACAAGAGACTCCAAAAGCTGGACAGACTTTAGCTTTCCAGCCACTAGAAGGGAAGATGAAATGCTGTTGCAGTATTTTAATGTATTCTGAATATGTTTATTCAGAGCCAAGACGGCATTTTGCTGTGCTTAATAATTGTTACTGACATAGCCCAGCTCTAATCAGTTGAGGGACTGGGCAATTCTTTTCCGTTCACTGAGGGCTCATGGTGGTGGTGAACGTGTGTAAACAGATCTGTCTTGAAAGTTGGTTTGGACTTTGCACCAGGGTGCAAAGTTATTATATTATTAAAGTTGCAGAATCCTCCCTGCCTGAATTGGAAGCCAGGGAATCTCCTCTGTGCTTGAGGAGCAGTGTGCAGTTGTTGTGGAAGTCCGAGCCACAGTTAATAATTCAGCAGAGATTTCCTGGGATTAAACTATCAGTTAGAGTATGGCCCTCATTTAGACCACTGACATCAGAGTAGGAGTGTGTTGGCTGAGTATCAGCAGCTGCAAGGGATGCAGATGATGAGATTCTTCCTTGCCAACGGATGTCAAATCCCTAAACCTTTTCACTCACTCAATATCTATTTTCCAGTCAGCAAATGCTATGAGCAGTGAAGCATAGATTTGAGCTCAGTTTCTTTCCTTTCGTGAATAGCTCCTGTGTAACAGGAGAGGAAGCATTGCCCTTTTCTATTGCATATCCCTCTTGCTTTTAATGCCACAACAATCAGCAGGGAAATAAAATGTCTTGCAAATTCTTATTTGACATGAGAACTTGTTTAGCCCATTAAGACAAGAACTCTCCTCATTATCAATTATCTTATCTGGATTTTGCCTAGATTGTCACAAAATCTTCTTCTCTTGACTGCATCCTTCCATCTACTGTCCCATGCTTGTTTGTGCACCCATGTCACAGGTGGAATGGGCACATCTTTGTGAGCAATACTTTTAGCTGGTTTGTTGCAGAGAAGAGGAATGCCTTGTGTCAAACTCATTGATTCTTAGTGTTTGCCTGGGTTGCCTTATTAAGCAGGATTTGGCCCCATATGGCCTAAAGAAATGGTCGTTAATTTTTGTATGAAGCTTAAGTTGCAGGTGTGTTTTGATTTACTTTTGGGAACACTGTGGTAACTTTCAAGCAAAAAGCAGTGATGAAAGGTTTTGAATTATCCTTGAGAAGCCTGGGGAGCTCTGTCAGTTACATTAAAATAAGAGAAGACTGTCTCCTTGGGTTTTAAAATGTATGTACTAATACTCTGTGCTTGTTTTCAGTCCAGGGTCTCCAAGTACTCCATAATGATAGAGAGTTAGTGGGCAATACCTGCTGCTTTGAGAGAGGAATCCTGCTTCCACAGAAAATGCAGTCATGGAAAGCTGGCTTTTTAATGCTGCCACAAAAGGGCAAAGCACTTCACAAAGGTCTGTTCTCCCCAGACTCACAGCTCTAACTCCAAGTAAGATAAAGGATAACAATTTCTCATGGATGTAAGAGGAGGAAGAATAAGAGAACATGGATTATAGATCAAAGCTGTAACATTTTGTAAATGATAATGTGAGAACCTCCTCTAGGCCATGGATCCTTTTCATGTAACTTATCTTTGCTTCCTGACTGGTAGATGAGGCTCTCTGTGCATACTTCTGTTTCTCTTTTTTTTCCCCCCTCCTCTTCCCATGTGCCTAGAAAGCCTTGTCACAGGCCAGGCTGGTGTGAGCTAGCTTTTTAGCTGCTGTACAGAATTAGGAAAAAAGAGCCCTGCCTGAAAGGGCTGACGAGGCATTTGTGTGGCTCTCACTAAATCCAGCCTCTAATTCAGTTGTTCTTCAGTGCTAATGGAAATGATTTTGCATTTACATGGACAGAACTGAAATGACAATCAGACTCAAAGTTGCCCTTTGAAAACGTGTAGGGTTTGTCCCTGAGACATGATGTACACATAGCTGCTAAAAAAAGTCATCCTGGGGTGTTCCTGGGTACTGACCTAGGCTGGTTGTAGAAGCAGCTCAGACTGAGGTGACTCTGATATCTCTGCCATTGTGCCACAGCTTCAAAGCACTGAGCAACAGCAAACCTGAAAGTCTTGAGGGAGCTCATGAAATTTTAACAAAGCCTGCTAAAAATGGAGAAGAAAAGCCCCTGGTAAGGCAACTGATTAGGTTAATAACCTGGCCATGTTTCTTCATTCTCTTTCTAGGCATGGAACAAAGACAAGACATAGACTTTTATTCCAGAAGAAGTCACTCTCCAGTGAGACAAAGAAATTATCCTCAGACTTTCATGGTGACAGAAGGCAGGGAAGGGTAATTGATGAATCATCGTGCAGATGTTTACAAAGCTGTTAAGATTTATGTGTGAAGACTGCTCAACCCTGAAGATGCAGTGGTTTTTGTGAGGAAGAAGCTAACAGGTCAGTGGGAGATAACCTTCTCAATTTCTCTTCCTGTCAGTGTAAACTGGTTTCAGACCCGAGTAAACTGAAGGTTATCCAGCTGCAGTTCATGGGTGGTACAGTACTTGGTGCAATAGGCTAGGCCACTTTTTCTACATTATTTTCTTGCTAGAAATAACATGTCCAGGTCTGTGACTGGATTGCTACAGGAAGATAAAATCATCAGGTGCAGTAAATGTGACATGAGACCTGGGATATATTATTTCAGCTTTCACATTCAAATATTTTGGTGTTGAGCAATTACAGTGCTCATGTTGATTAATTTGACGCTTTGTGTCTGTGTGTTTGAGATTCCTGGTAGCATTGCCAGGGACTCTGGTATCTAAAGATGCAAATAGTCAGCATGTGCTTTCAAGTATCAGGCACTACAGCAAAGGGATGTTTATGGCTTTCCTCCTCTGAAGGCAGTAAAGGCTTTGAAGGAACAATTTGTATGGCGCCTTCAAATAAAAGATAATAGAGTAAAAGGCTGGTTTACTTTCTGTGAACTTGGAAAGAAAAAGGGAAGAAGAGTGCTGTATTTTTAGGATACTAGAGAGAGACACAGTTGATAAGGTCTCAGTGTTTTAAATTAGTCTGGTGCTGAATATGTACCAGCTAAGTAAGGAAAAAGATACTATCTGTACTGGAAAATAAAATTAAGCAACTCTTTAAATTTAAACTTTAGTGAATTTCTACAAAGTAGTTACCTTACGTACCTACTAAATCACTTTAATTCTTGACAGATAATGTTGTACTACAGAAAATAAAGTGGGATTATAATGGGCTTTGAAGGCTATATACTTTGTGGGAAACCAGATTATTAGGATAATTTTTTTCACTTGGCTTAACCTGTTACCCTGCAGGGCTCCTGTCATTAGAGACTGAGGTAGGCCAGACTCCCTCACTGAGTTGCCATCTTGTTCCACCTGAAATGTGCTCTGTTCTTGTACCTGCCTCTGATAAGATATCCTATAGCTATTTATTTTCAGACCTTTCCCTTCCTTAGAGAAAAGCCACTTGTGAAGTTGACCAAAAATGGAGGGAAAGCTTCTTGATGTTATGCTATTATCCCAGTTTTTAATGACACATGGCCATCTTGAGACATTTTGTCATTTTTGTACTGCTTTTAAGGTCAGTACTTAACCAAGATAAACCAATATATTAATTGAGTAGGTGCTCTGACACCCAGATCAGCTTTCAGGATTCATAAATTGTCACAGGACAGGTCCAAATCTGTCTGAAAAAGTCACTGAGATTAATTGTGAAGATGAAACACAATGTAATACTGCACGGTACGAGCCAAAGCAAGGTGAGGTGCAGAGAGTTAGGCAGGGCCCTTACATCAGCAGGGAAACTGCCCACAGTGCAAGTGAGAGGACTTGCTGAGAAAGCAGCAGTGTGCAAATGCTTTTCTTCTCACCCACAGGTTGCAACTTCTTACTGAAGTCTTACTTTTTTTTCCTAGGACTAATTAAAAAAAAAAAAAAAGAAAGTTGACCCAGCTACGGGGGGATTTTAATCTTTAGCCTTTTTTTGTAAGTGATGTTTCTATGTAGATCTCTTGAAGTGGCACACTGGTTGTGCACCTTGTGCAGCTAATGGCGTATGGCCAGCTCTACCTACTTTCAGGCCAACTTGGACTGTTAAAATTATCCAGGGAATAGACTGCTGAATGGAGTTTTATATGCTGTGTGAATAGCAGTATGTTGCATTTTGGTGTTTGTAACATGTTCTGTTAACTTTTAAAGGCAGAAGTTGAAGAGGAAAAAATGTGGTAGAAGGCTCAGCAATGATGTTGAGCTGTTGCAGGTTTCATACAGGCAGAGAACTGTATGAATCGGGCTGAAGGCCTTGATAACTTCTGGCCTTTCTTATGGACTGTGTTCCCCTCCTCACTCTTTCTATTTCGGTCTCTCTTACTTATTTTGTTTATTGCTAGCTAACAATTCTTACTTGTTATATAATACTGAATGCAGATTGCTTGAACCAAGGTCTGCGTCTTGACTTGTTTTTATAAGGTATCTGGTACATAAAGTAATTAACAATTAAACTGACAACTCAAATAGAGAAGTCCTCCTGGCGTAAAGACATAATGCAAATGTTAATAGCTCTTATTTCAAAAGCAATTCTGTCTTAAGCCATAATAGGGAGTAGATATCATTTAGGATGATACCAGTAGGTTACTCAGACTTGGGAAGAATTCTGAAAGTGAGACATGAATTCAGCTTAAAAGGCTTAATGCGATGCATGATAAAGGACCTGGGTATGTGAAAACTAAGTGTTGCACACCTGGCTCTTCAGGGTGGAAACTTCTGCCTCTGATCCTTGTACTTGGGCCACTGTGTAGATCAGCAAGTCTTTTCCTGGATGTATGACTGCGACATGCAGATAGGTGCGTATGACATGGGAATTTACAGAATGCTGCAAATGAATGATTTTTGTCTGAGCTTCTGATGCAGCTGTTTCAGTGTGAAATAGTGAATGGTTGCACTGGGGCAGAGAATGTTTTCTCCTCTAAGAGGCTCCAGTGTTTTTCAAGGCCACATAATCCTGTTGAAGAGTAACCTACAAAATGCAGTTTGGCTGCTTTTGTGGCAATGCCACGTATGCAATTAGGATTTGGTGTTGGAGGGTAAGTAGGGGAAGCACTAATGGCTTACCTTTGACATGACCTAGTTTAGCTATTAATGATGTTGATAAACAGGGGAAAAATGCAAGCAGAAATATTTCTTTCTCTTTGTTTATAAATATATATAACACAGTAGGTATATTTCTGCATGTGCTTTTAAATTCTCTGCAGCACTTTCCTCTGTGAGACTATAGGATTATGCATTAAAACAGAATTAATCCCTCATTGCGAAACACGCAGGCTCTGCGTTTGCCATAGCTTTTCTCTAAGAAAGGGATTCAGACATTGTGTTTTCCATCAAAGAACGACAGATTCTTGGCAGAATTTGTTTCTGTGAGTGAAACAGTTAATAAATCAGTCATGCATCATTGCTGGATTAGCAATCACACCTCCAAATGCTAATAACTGCTCTCACTCTTTCTTCCAAAGATTACTCTTAAATCCTATCAAAGGACAAGATGCCTTTTGCCTTGCCTGGCATTAGCACCCTAGTGACCTACAGCCAAAGTCAATAGTTGGTAAACTAACTCTCTGACATGGTGAAGGAGCAGTGTGCCTTAACCAGACCCACTGTTTCTTAAGATGGTTTTTATTTCTTCTGTCAATGTCTCCACTTCTTATTTTTTCCTATTTTTTTTTCCCCACCTCAGCCAGTCTGGCCACATAAACTGAAGCTGAACAGAAGGATTTCGCCACAATGAATCACTCAAGACTCTGTTGCAGGGTCACACAAGCTGGGGGTGTTTTGCAAGGCTGAAGTCTGTGGAGGAACAGGAAGAAAGAAAATGAGGAGAAGGTAGGTACTTAACAAGTCCTTTCTTTCTTGTTAATAGAGCAGATGAGTTTATTTACCTCTTGTCTGCAGCTGAATGTGGTCTGTAAAACTGCCTGCTCCTCTTGGTCTGAAAGCAGAACAGCAGCACCGGACACAGGTCATAAATTGATGAGAGAATTCATGGTCTGTGAGGTCTCCTTGTCTGCAGTTTCAAAGGAGAGTTGCTTAAAGTTGGATGCTGGGTGTATAAAACATTAAGACAGTTTCCTTGGTTTTGCCGTGCTCTCCAGTGAAATGGCTTGGCTCAGCAAGGACTCCTTACTTTACCTTGTAACTACTTTGAGTTAATTTTCATGGTGTTTGTTGATTATCACTGGGATTTGTTTACAAAAACACTGGGGTGTTTTTTATGCAGGAAACATAGAAAAAGGGTAAGATGACACTCAAGTTATCATGCATTTCATTTTTAAGGAGTAGGTATTTTAAAAGTAATTGGGTTAGAAACCTACGATATATATACTGAAATATTTTGAATTGTAATTTATATTCATATAGTTTAATGTTTTTTTCCTTTTACTGCATGGAGGATTCACATTAATGTATCTGTTAAAAATATTTGCTCACAGTCTTACAATTTTTTTGCTAATCTGTTGTTAGATTTAAGGGATGGTCTGGAGATCTTAAATCTTAGTGCACAGACAAAGGTAACAGGATATAAACTGAAAAGTATAAACAGTGTTTAAACTTGATCTTGAACACATAACCAATGAAGCATGATCATGCAAGTAACTTTTTCAAGTGCTTCCCATTAAATATGCATCTACAGTATATTTGCAGAGATGTACTTTCTGATACGATCAGCATGGTTATCTCTTGGAGTGAACTGTTAGATGAATAAATGGGCTAGCGTTCAGATCAGGGCTCACTGTGTGCAGCTTTCAATAAGGCATCAGACCATTTCATTCAGAACTATTACTTCCTTGAAGCACAGAATGAGGTCTTCACTGAAATTTTAGTTTATAATTTTTCTATTTTCTAGAGGCTGCAAACAAAAGGGTGGGGGAGGAGTGTGGGTTTGTACCAGTTACTCTCTTGACTGAAAACCTAAATGGACCCACTCACTACCATTTAGTCCTTCATCCTCACCAGTACTTAGTCCTCTGTGGACAGAGCCACAGCTCACAGACCACTTCTATCTAAATGTAAAAGAACAGGTACTTTTAATTTAATTGAAAACTCAGGTTATGGGTTCACCGTTATAAATGAAGTATTTCAGTGGCTTTTCAAACCATCTCTTCCCTTTTCTGGTTTTCAAACTACATTTTCCCGGCTGCTTAAAACTCTGCTTCTTTGTGTGTTCACTGGCAGGCTTGCTGCCTAGCTGTGACTATTGGTCTCCCAGCAGACCATGTGCATCATCCTTGCCACTGTCATGCCAAGCAAAAACCATGGCACAGGAACCGTAGGGCCCCCATGATGTTTCTGCAATGCTGGGTTGCCTCCTTGCAGCCTCACATCACTTGCTGAGTGATGTTTCATTTAGTCTCTTTGGGGCTCAGCTTCTCTTCAAATGTGGTTAATAACATTTTGCTTGCTATATAAAAAAAATGTAGAGGATAAGCAGCGCAAGGGCAAATATGATTATGTAGCAGCTACTAGGGAAATGGTGTAACTATTTTAGATGAAACACAATTAAGAAAATGGAAAGGCCTTAAGACTTTACACTGATAGTTTTCAGTCCTTCTCTAAAGCTACGCAATTTTGTAGTGTTCAGGGCCTTTGAAAAGCTTAAAACTTCTTGGTTTATTTTACAAGAAGAGGGAAATGACAAACATTTTTTGGTAGCATAGCACTACCTTGTCCTTTTAAAAAGGAAGAAATCAGATGTGCTGTGTGAACATTTGCATCTTAACATTTAATATGGCATGGAAACCTAGTGTGATATAAGGAAAGGTTGTTCAGAGAATAGTAGATTCTAAGCCCTATGGCAGCCAGGAAAATCTGAATTCAGTTCCTGCTTTGCCACAGATTATGATTTTATTTTTTTTGTTATCACCTTGGGCAAGATGCTTTGTCAATAAGGTCTCTCAAGACCTAGACTACCGCTCTACACAGGGGCATTGCAATGTTGAGTACATAAGAGACAGTGAGCTGCTTTGGTATTGCTCTGATGGGAACCATGTGAATACCTACAATAGACACCCCCTCTCTCTGCAGCAGGCCCTTGCCCTAAGGAAAATGGCTCCGCATCCGAATAGATGATGAGTAGTATTTCAGCATTGTGGGTTGGTCCCCAGGCTAGTATTCGGTGGGCAATAGGAAATCATGTGTCCACAAAGAACTAAATGTGAAATGCTGAGCCATGTTGCCAAGCTGGAGAAAGATGCAGTGCTTCCATCTTGTGACGTATAGTGTGTACTCCATTATGTTTCTTCATCCTCCTCAGCACAGCCTCAGGACACTAGAATCCTCAGCCATGACTGGATTTTAGAGGTGCTGCAGTAATACAAACACTACTGCTACCACTAACCAGTTTGATTTTGTTTTAATAATGCTCTTCTCTGCAAAACCACAAACCCAAGTTAATTACACAAGGCAGGGGAATGTAGAATTGTTACAATAATTAGACCAGGACAGCAGCCTCAGTCCAGAAAAACAGCTTTGAGCACAACTGTGCTGGAGAAAGTTCAGTCCAGCTCATTAGGACCAAATGTTAAGATCACAGCCGGCTCCTGAGCTGTCTTTGTAAAACTGCCTCTTCTATGGCTACTGTTACCTAAAGAGCTGTGCTGCCTCTGCTTGATAGCATCTCCTTTTCCTCTCCTGCCTAGCCAAGCTGAGACCAGAAGCTCCCACCTAATTGTGACTCTGCCCCCTGCACCTGCCCTGGGAAGTCAGAAGTTGTAAACCTCCTTCTGTGCTCTGGAGAGAATTTCCTATCTAATATGTGCTTGCATGCTGATCTGTTTAGATAAACATGGGAAGAGGAAAACATATGTATGCCTATCTTTGGGGTTAGTAGTTACATTTTATTTATGGTACCTTCTAGTTCTTTAAATTCTCTGGGACTAATGGATATCTTCTAATAATATTTAAGTTAGCTCTGTCTGCAGAAGCTGATTTTCCAGTTTTTCTCCTTCACCTGTTACGAGTAATGACCTGACAGCTTTGCTCTGCCAAGTGAGACCTACTGGATTTTACACCTGCTCCTCCCTTGCCTGTTTAGAAGCTGGTTTGGATATGACTGCTATCACACTGCCATAGCCAATGACTCCTCCCAGGGCTGAGGTTAGGATTTTGAAGCAAATAAAATTTGTAGTCATCCAAGTTACATCAATCAGAATGGAAATTTTTGACTGCAGTTATTCTAAAGATCAGTACAGGATGAGTATTGATGAAATCCCTGATTTCATTAATTTCCTAAGAGCAGTTTGTGTCCACAGTGGCATCTTCTCAGTCTCAAAAAGCTGCAAGACAGCAATTCTTGGGCTTTAAGGTGAGGCAATTCTCACTAGGGAAGGACAGGG
This sequence comes from Limosa lapponica baueri, assembly GCA_002844005.1. Classification (NCBI taxonomy): domain Eukaryota; kingdom Metazoa; phylum Chordata; class Aves; order Charadriiformes; family Scolopacidae; genus Limosa; species Limosa lapponica. The sequence goes on from KZ505784.1 coordinate 642,164, forward strand.
ATATCCCCTTTCCTGAATGGATGCTAACTTCAAAGAAGTGGGTACTGCCCAGCTGCCCACAGCCTGTGGACTCCAGAAACAATTTATTGGTTTGGTAGTGATAGGAGCAGAGGAGGGTGATACAAGGCTGAAGAGGAAAAATACCAAAATAGAAACAGAGAGGGAACAACTAGACAAGTGGATAGAGATAGGGAAGGATGCCTGAAGGAGAAAAGTAAGCAATATGGATGTATTCCTTATGAAATGGGATACATGGGATTAAAGAAACCTTAGGAAAGTAATAGTGAGGAAATGTAAAACGTGGTCATGTATAGTAAATATGAGCATAGAAAAGAGAGGTCCTTAGAGGAAGAAGAGAGCAAAAAAGAGAATATATAATGAAAAAGGTTTTGCTGAGCTGGCAGAAGAATAACCCTAGAGGAGAAAAATGTGAAACTATAAAGAATTGGGTGTTATGACAGCCTGAGGTGAAACACAAGCCTTGGCAACAAGGGAAATGAAGATCTTTGGAAGAAAAAAAAAGTAGGTTTTCAAATAGAAGACAATGCACACATTTAGAGTTAATTTTAACTCTTACTCTATTGAAAGTTTGTTGATCAGGTATTATGCTAAAATAGTTGCATTTTCTTTTCCTGGGTAGAAAAATCACTGAGAACTTTGAAGTACTGTAATTTTTTAGTAGCCTTCTCTACTGAAGGTCTCAAATTTTCATTACTACTGCTGGATGGTATGGTGAATGACCCAGAGAGCCCGCCACACAAGAACTTCAATTTATGGGTATGCCTGCAGTGTGACACAGAGGAGAGATGCGCCAGATGGCTGAAGGCAGGCTGAATGTAGTTGTTGTCACACTGTGGTTGGAGCACAGCAAGCCTCAGCGTGGCCTGCATGTGTTCTGAGTAACTCCTGGGAGCTGAAACCTATGCTGGTGTCGTTTCACTGAATTTCACTGAATTTTTAGAGTTGGAAGGGACCATATAGATCATCTAGTCCAACTCCCCTGCTGAAGCAGGATTGCTTAGAGCATGTTAC
>KZ505784.1:643320-680817 GCA_002844005.1 Limosa lapponica baueri
GAGTGGAACCTCCTATGTTCCAACTTGTGCCCGTTGCCCCTCGTCCTGTCACTGGGAACCACTGAAAAGAGTCCGGCTCCATCCTCCTTCAACCCGCCCTTTAGATACTTATAAGCATTGATAAGGTCTCCCCTCGTTACTCTTCTTTCATGTACATCAGTGGCAGGCAGGTGCAGGACTGTAGTGCAGATGTGTCAGGATTGAAATTCATAGATGCAAGAACAATGTCAACACTTAGAAAAATGCACTAGTCAACACATTTAATGTTCTATGTAGTTGCTTCTGCTTTTCCACCCAGAGACGCAGCTTTGTGTCTCACTGGTCCTGGCTACTGCTAGGAAACTATGTGCCAAAAGAAAACGCCCCATTTTAGCAGGGCTGACTACTGAGAGAAACCTGAGCTCCTGAAAGCCTTCATTCATTTTAAATGGAAAACGTCATCTGGGCAGTTTAATTTTTGCTGGCAGGAACTAGAATACAGTCAGATGATCATCTTATTCTCCAGGACAGTGAAGGTTATAAAAAGGATGTTTTTGGAAATGTTTTCCTCTGTCTCTAGCTGAAGAATGACACTTCTTGTTGAAGAGGAGTTGCTCTATTCAGCCAAGTTGTGTTAGGACCAAAAGATTAATCTTCAGGTAGCTCAAACTTCTTAATATAATTGATTCTAAAAATACCTGTTCATAACAAGACTTGGAATATAACTTAATATTGTTTCAAGTAAAAGGGGTAAAGATCCAGTCTAGTCCTTCATTAATATAGTAAGTGGTGTGTATTTGTTTTACCTTTTTAAAGTAGCTTTTTCTTAGGAGTATCTCGTACCAAACTCTGTACTGCATCTGATTTATGCAAAGCAATTTACATATGTGTCAGTGGAGAACTTCAGCTGTTATTCTGAGTTCTTTATCTTCTCAGTATGTGTTAATTCTTGTATCCCCACTCAAAACTTTTATCCCTGTTATTCAAAGCATCACCCTGTGTCCTCTTACCTTGTTTATAAATTTTTATTTTTGAAGCCCATTTGAATAAAAGAAAAGGATCAGAGAGCAAGCTAGAAGCTATTGGACAAAGAATGCAGGCAAAATAAAACCCATCTAGGCCTCAAGTATTCCTGAAAAGTTAGAGAGAGAGGAATACAAGAAAAGCAACTTACTAGCTTTAAGGGTCATTTCTGCAAGTTGTACCAAGTTTGAGAGTGTTATTTGTTCCTATTTCTAACAAACCACATTTGATGAGACTCTAGAGAACTGTCCTCATAATAATCCCCTTGTGTATTATTCTTGTTTTATTTCTACACAATAGCTCTTTAATGTATTGTCACGCCAACATATGCCTTTCTATTGAGAAGTTTTCCACGTACAAATTATTCTTGCTACTTTTGTTGAACAAACAAGCCATGTAGTGTAACTTGTTTCATTTATTCAGATTTACACTTTCTCTGAAGGAGAAACATCTTCGAGAGTTACAGAGTTTGACTCTACCATTCACTTTCTGTGTGACTGGTCTTAGAGATACAGGACTGTGTATTCAAAAGTGGTCTTCAGATCTGAGTCTTTAGCTTGAAGAGCTAATCTTCAGGCTCTGGTAATATTTTCAGAAATGTTAAATGCCTGCTGTGATGACTGGATTGTTCAGGGGAACACATATACCTCTAATGCTCAGTATTTTCAATAGCTTAACCCTGGAACAAAAACACTAAGGCACTCGAAGCCATTTTGGACAAAAAAAAAAAAAGTCTTATTTCTGTAGTGCCTCGGTTGCCTTCAGTAGTGAAGCACAGCCAATTCTTATCAGACACCTTTGTAAAACCTTTTAAAATGCGTGAATGAAAGTCTCTGAATAGGTGCTTTGTCTTGAGCCTGATAGTAGCAAATGTTCATACTGTGAGACTCCTACTACTAAAAGCAGCTTTAACACAAGCAGTCACTGAGGCCTGTGATCAGTAACCTTACCCAAAGCTTTGTTGTAGCCAGGCATTCATCCTGCTGTGAATGGCATAGACATTCTAAGTAAGGCAACTACTCATATGCCTTTTTATTTTTATACATATCATCTGACTGGGCTGGGAGCACAGAGCTCTAGCTCTTGATCTGGAATAACAGTAGCAAGCTCTGTTTTACGCTGACGTGAATTAGGATTTGTACCCCTGACCATCCTGTGCTGTCATTTCTCTCTATTTCTGATAAATCAAGTTCACCCTCAATGCTTTGGAGGTCTAGAGACCTTTAGCAGATTGAGTTGATTCAGCTGTGCCAGATACCTGATGCACTCTGTGTTCAAGTCCTGTCTGTGCCCTCCTTCTTGAGAGCACATTACTCATCGTTGTGCTTGCTCTTGATATTTATTCTACGGTGTTTTTAGAGTTTTCATTGTCAAAAAGCTTGAGATATGAGGAGACGTGGGTCATAAGCATCTTCCTTTGTGTATTTAAACTCATGCCAATCCCTCCTATGGATATGTTCCATAGGTTAAGTATGTCAGCTGAAAATACTCAGCCCTGAGCTCCTGATAGTTTTTCCTGATAAGCTTATGATTCCTCCCGCCATCTGAAAGGAATATGGGTGCAGCCTCCATATTTCATATTAGCTGAAGGTAGAAGAAAAGCCTGTTTCTCAATATTTTTCCTGCGGGCCATTGGCATGAATCTGCTGCTGTCATTTTAGCCACTGTTGCTATGGAAAATAGTGGTTAAGGCTGGCAAGCTAGCGGAAAAGGGAACTGTTGTAAATATAATAACAATTAAATCATTTTAATCCAACATTCTTGAAGACTGTGGTGGCTCTGCTATTTGCCAATCTTTAATATCTGTACAATGGTGGAACAGTCATGGAGATGTTTGCAAATCCCAGAAGATTTGCCATGGAAATCCATTCTCTGTTGTTTGCTATCAGTTACTTCCCATGAAAATTTCAGCTACCCACTCAGCAAAAGGCGGCAATGGATGAAAAGCATACCCATAACTCAAACAGTCAATAGCTGGTATGTTCATGAGCAACCAGCATCTGCAAAATGGGCCACGAGACTGTTTGGCAAAAGCATACAGGGACAAAATGTGTTCCTCAACAGTGAGAAATATTTGTGAATGATTGTGAATTAGAGAAGATCGAAATTAGTGTCAGCCAGCAAATAGTATTCAACTAGCTCCAACCCTGGCACTTAAAATCTCAAAGAAGCTAAATTCCTGGAAGTGTGGAAAATATTCTGCCTGTAGGGGACACATCTGATAAAAAGATAATGCCTGTCTTTAGTTCAACCTTATATAGACATGCTGAGAAGATTCAGTCCAACCAACATAAAAAAAAATAGTCTCATTTTCTGCTTCTGAGCAACTTACCTATTTGCATACAAATGTCCAGCACTATGAAGACTGGGCCATCCAAAGTAAACAACCTAAAGAAAGCTACAAGAGAAAGAACATTAAAGCTACAGTATGGTTACAACAAGGTGCTTTGTGTCATGTTGAGTCCGTAATGTTGTTTCAGCAATGGGATATGATAAAGTGGTAGAAGCAAGACTTTTTTTTTTTTCCTAACAAAGCAGTTGTTGGCAAATTAAAGGCCAAATACAGTATTGTAAAAAGACATATCCTGTGCAGGAGGAGGTATAAGATGAGAGCTCTAATAGACCACTTTGGAGCTTTTTAGGCATCTGAAATTATAGGGCTGAGGTATGTGTAAGAAGTTACACAGACCCTTTGTAGTACAGTGATTCTCACCCTAATTATAAACAGCTTGATTTATAGGGACACAGAGGCATCCCTTGGTGGATTGAAGCCCTAGTGCCTATATTGATTACTCAATGGAATACAACTTTCTGTGATGTTACAGCTTTTGTAATTCAGGTATTTTACAGCGATTGTAGAGGTGATGCGTAAATAGGATAGAATAAATGCACAGATCTTGGGAGCTACAGTGCTTATACCATACTGGATGTTCAGCACTGTGTAAGCACAGTATAAAAATCTACATATTACAGACAGGGCTGTTCTGTTTCTTCTCTGAATGTTTCATTGCTTGGCTAAGTTAATTGTACACAAGCACAGCATGATGTTCCTTAGCTGCTTCCTTTCAAGCTGGGGGAAAACACTTGATAAAGGACAAAAAGACTGACTTGCAGCAGATCAGACAAAGAAAATCCCATTTTAATTGGAAAAAGTGTAGGCATTTCTTTTTCTGTAGTCATCTTGCTTGCCAAATTTGTGCCTTCTATCTCCAGCCATTTCAGCGCAAGACTTTTTTACATTCTTTGTGTGTGTTTGTTTAGAAATTGAAAAATTTATGTTTATTTTTCATACTGCAAAGTTACTGAACTGCTTTTGCTTAGATTTAATGTTTCTTTAAAGACTAGCTGGAAATTACCAGCTTGAAATGGGAGTTTCAAAGCTCTTCATAACTGATACTGTAGTATTATGAGGAGATAGGGAGAGATGAAAGGAGCTTTCAATAGAATGTTTATTCATTTTGCTTCTTAGTAAAATTGTTACCTTTGAGCGTTAGTTACTTACAATGAGGACTCTTTTCATAAGGACTCTTTGCTGGCTTTTTGGACATCAGGCTGTTGTCCCAGGATAGCAGTCTGTCAGTAACTTCCAGTGGCTCATTTGTCTTCATTTACTGGAAGCTACCTTATCCTCATTTGTACTAGTGTGACTGACTTCAAACCTAGATCTGTGAAATGGTCTACTTAAAAATGAAATAAAATATGTTCACGTTTCAGCAGGGCCAACCCATTTTGCAAGTCTGTTTAGGAGTGCAGTCACACAAGTTTTTGGATTGTGCAAGGTATAAACTCCTGCCAAGGGGCTGTGGCTGTGACAAGCAGAGCTAGGAACCTGTGACAGTGGATATTCTGTTGAAGGAACAATGACAAGGAACAACAGCCTGAAAATGCAGATTCTCTTTAGATTTAAAAGGGCACTAGTATTCTTGCCATTTCTGCAGACTCCTTTATGAGTATTTTCTCCTGTTACAATGAAGGAGTTAGTCCCTGTCTTAGGTACTTCCAAGTTCCAGTTTTGCTAGAAGTGTGTTTTACATGCTGTATGTGTCATGAAGGAGTTGAACAGGCTCTACCTAAGCTTGGAAGAAAGGATACACAGATGGGTTTTATTCTTTTAACGTCTGATCCAAAGACCTTTTAAAGGTAGTAGAAAGTCACAACTGACTTCAGTGAACATTGAATCAAGCCCTAAACCCATAACTCCTGTTTAGTGATACAGTCATTGAAAGACTCTAATCAAGTGGATAGAAGCACTTTTGCGAAGGATTCCAATCATCATATGGCTCAGCCTGGTTCCTTATGCTAGGTCCCTCAGCAGCATGACTGCTTTCATCTCTTTGCCTAGCTTTGCAATAGCCTGGAGCATCATAAAATCCCTCAACCCTATGCCCTTTGTTGTATATAAGCGTATTCTTTCACAAACTGCCTGGAACAGACGTACTTCAGCTAGCACTGAAGTCTATCTAAATAGGAATGTTTTGTGGTTCTTTTGTTGCTGTTGTTGTTTTGTGTGGGAGGATGATACGTTTTGTTGATTTAAGATGTTTCTGCAATTTTAGAGAGGTTTTTAGTGGTGCATCTGGTGTTTGAAAGCAGCTGGGTTCTTTTATCTCTAAACTTGCCAAATGGAATTTATTCCACAAACCCTTTGGCATTTTCCAGAATATGCTGCCAACCTTGACTTTTTTAAATAACTCTCTAGCTTTTTTTCCTTGTGCTGTCATCTTGTTTTCCAGGTATTTTTGGTATAGAATAAAAGCTTGAAAACATATGCATAAAGCAGGCGTATTTCAAAAAGAAGCCTGAGTTTTTGAAGAAAAATGGGGTGAGAGACAAAGGCATATCAGAACATAGAGCTGCTGGGCTTTTAGGATCAAACGTAGATCACTGGTTTCATGCTGTGGCATGCAGAGACATCTCAGAAGTCACTTGTAGCTGGTAATTGAGCACATGGAAATTGTTTCTGTGAAAATGAAAAATCATGAAATACTGCATTGCCCATGCAGTGAACACATGCCATTTTGTGGATCAGTTTTCTATGCAAATGGTTTTTATTTTGTTTGGATTGGTCTTTTCAGTAGGGGTCTAATTCAGAGTTCCCAGTGAAATGGGAAGTAAGTCACATTCTGAACATTTGGAATGTCACCACAAATATTTTTGTTGAGTACTGTAAATGAAAAGTCCAAAACTGTTAGAAAAGACTTCTCTATTCAAACACATTACAGACTACATACATAACTACAACTCACAAACCCCATAGTACATAACCTTTCAAACTTTTATTTTTCTCTTTATCTGGATGCTTGTGTTGTATTGATAATCTTAGGAAAGAACGGTGATGATAATCAAGCTAATAATGCCCCCTAAAGAGGGGAAGCATGGGAAATTGCTGCCCAAATTGTAGTCTTGTCATACATTGGACTTGTGGTTGATGACTACTTTTTCAGAGGGAGAAGTATTTCTTGTCATTGCTGGGCAAGGAGCAGGAACATTCAATACCATATTTAATGATAGTTTAAAACATTTCTGATGCAGTTTAGGAATATACGGTATACGTGTATGTATGTATCAGGTTCTTGCTCAGTGCTGCCTGGCCTGGATGGAGTACTACGACATTAATCATTTAAGAGGTCTGGGTGGTAACCAAGGTTCTGGCACTCTCCCCATAGGTCACTTGCAGGCAGGGATATCTCCAGCCGATGTTAATCAGTGGGGATGACATTTCCTCTGCAGTGACACTCTGCACTGCCAGCTTCCCAGCCAGGTAGAACACCTTAGAAAAAGGAGTTCCTCCTCACTTTTTCTTTATACTGTATGATTACTTGTGGTGGGGTACTGGCACCTTGAAGATGGGTCCATTACCCCCACACCCATCAAAGCAGAATGTTTTATTTATTGCCAGCTAACCTAAAATCCCCCATAAGATAAAAGTGGAAAGATAATTTATTTACATTCTCCAAATATAGACAGCAAAGTTAGTAGGTGCAGAGGCAAGCCAAAAGGAATAAAAGCAAATCTTTATATCTACCTGTATTTTAGCTTGTCTCCAGCTAACAAGCAGTCAGAATACTTTGGTGCTTTATGGCTGGGATCCAGTTCTTGGACAAAACCCACTGCTTTGGTTTTAAATGTCACTGAAAAAAGCCTCTGCTTAGGAGTTACTTGTATGTGATAACTGGCCAAACTTTTCTTGGAATTCTGTTCAGTTTCAAGCATTCCCTCTCTTTCTCTTAATGTTTTCCTGTAATTCATCACTTTCTTAGAGGACCACTAGATAATAGCTTCATTTAATAACATTACATGTGAGAACAAAAAGATTTCTTTGAATTAGTAGATCTACTCTGTTCTTTATTACCAATATAATTTCAGCTATACCAGGGGGACTGAATGTTAGTGGAACTATGCTAATGAGAGAAGAAAATGAAAAATAATGCCTATCTTGACTTTAACTTGTGTGTATATATGTAGTATTTCCCAATTTATTTGCATATGCACATAGACCAGTTAATTGAGAGCTGCTTAAAAACTGTGTACAGCACAGCACAATTGCTAGAATAAAGAGTCTTATGAAAAATTTGGATTTTACCAATTAGTGTTTTTGTAACTTTTTTGTTTGCAATGGAAAAAAAAACTTTTTAACTTTCACCTTTGCTCTTCTTCAGACCATAGACCCACTTCTTAAATATTGTGGATGAAAGCCCAACTCCACTGAGGCCTGTAGCAAATATCCCATTGACTTCACTGAAACCAAGACTTTGCCCTAAATTTTATAAAGTGGTAATGCACTACTAAACCACACATGCCATAATGCACACCCAAAATGCCAGTGGTTTCTTTTCAGGGATTGGCAAAAATCCTATTGTGAGTTCATGGGGTATCAGACCACTGTTTCTGCTGTCAAGTATCCAGCAGAACCTTTGTTGGTATGCAGAGGAATGTTATTAAACACTCCACTCCCAAAACTATTCTTAATGTCAAATGGACAGCATACATTTTTACATGTTACTTTGGGTTTTGAATATAAATGCCTATTTGCAGTGCTTTCAAATTTGTCTCTTATGAATACGTGAGATTCATCTGCAATTGCCTAAAAATGTCAGTATTGTGTTTTAGCATGGTTTCAAAATACCATAGTTTTGTGTATGAGCACAGTGTAGCATAACCATCCTCTGAAGATCTCTGTTATGAGTTTCTCCAATGTGTTTCTGGGTTGTTTCAGAAGACCTTTGTCTAGGCATAGAAGTGTAAGAATCCTTAGTGCTAAGATTTCCAACAAGGACAGTTAAACTGTAATTCTGTATGACACCTTCTCCCTACGAACTGAAATAATTTTCTATAGATCACTGTACATTTCAGAAAGTGCTACTATCCAGCAATTCTGAATTGATCCAGATACAAACTACTCATTGTAAATCAGAGTCTTTAATTAATGCAAACTCCAATCTGTACTGCTCTGCCCAAGAACTGGGCACCATTGTAGTCACACAGACCAGAAGTGCCAGAGGAGATATGGAGCTGTAATAGTGGAGCTGCTTCCAGACAGTTTACTAGGATGTGTGAAATAGATGTATATGCATTGTGGCTGACACATTTAAGGCTGTTGATGATTTTTTCTTGGGTATACAACGATTTCTCAAAATTACAGTCCTTCTTAAGGATATGTTCAAACCAAATTGCTTTTTGTAAAGGGTTCAGCTCATAGCCTACATTGTTCATCTTGAGTCTCCATATTTAAATAGATTTTTGTTTCATTCAATGAATTAAAGATTACTTCCTGAAGTGACTTAATACAGAAGGGAGACTCTCTAAAGGTGTAGTTCTCCTTACAGTCAAAAGATGGTAGTACAATTTCTATTCCAAATGGCCCAGCCACACAGAGCAATAGTTATGCATCCCTTGTTTGCATTTATAGGCAGGGATATGGCAACAAAAGAAGGGTGAAAATCTGTCGATGAGGTCACAACAGCCAGTTGTCCGTCAGGCAGTGGTTATGACCATGATCTTCTCTGGTAGTCAGTAATTCTGACTGTGGCCATGATGGCCAGGTTTAATTGGCTCTAGCGCAGCTATCGAGCCTGCTGGTGCCAGGATGGATGTGTGTAGCGAAGGGCTTAATGAAAGGCTTAGGGCCTTGAGAGAGTATGAAATGAAAAAGTCCTTCTCACCATCTCTGATGTTTTCAATAATGTCTCTAAAAGCAACAATTGAGGTAATTAAAGCAGCAACTTTAATTAGGCCTAACTATTGATTAGTATAATGTTAATCTGAAAGTATTTTACAGTGAAGTGTGAATAGTTCATAGCAAGAAAATGGTGCTTCTGTGGAAAACAGTACTAGAGTTTCCTTAATTGGAAAACAAGAAATGTCACCATGCACCGACTGCCCAAACAGATATTTAAGAGAGGCAGTTCCCTGAGCAATGTGGGCTCTTCCCATCACATTTTATTTTCTAAGAGTACAAACCAAATAAGATGCTGATGCTAAAGAAGAGGAACTATTTATCTGCTTTTTTCACTAGTCAACAATGAGATTTCAATCCCATTTTGTCTGTAATGAATCCAGTTAGAGCAGTTGTTTACTAGGGCATACTGCTGATTGCAGCAGAACCTGGAAAACTGATTTTACACAAGGGATACATGATGTTCTTCAGCAAAGTAGAATACTTTAGGATTTAATATTCCTAGCACAGAAATATTTAGAATGTGATACTGCATCTGAGCTGAGAAAGCAGGAACATGGCTGCATGCTCTGTGTGCAAAGAAGGTGAACGAACATTTGTATCTTTGAATAATATGGTGAGTACCTTTGTACACGCTGAAATGTTACAGTGAACCTGCTTTGAAATAAGACTAATAACTTGAGATCCTATAATACAAGTGCTCTGCTTTTAGATGTGTAATACCTACTTCAAGAATTCTAGTTCTGCACTGCAGTGCCTGTAAAAACTCTGCTTAGTCCGAACAGGTTACGCCTAGGCACCAGAATTAGGCACCCTGTGGAATCAATGAAGAGCCTTCAGGCTCAGCGTAGAAATAGCCAAAAGAAAATAGTGAGCACAGGGACTTTGTCAAAATTTTATTGCTTTCAGGAACCAAGGTGCAGTTGAAAGCCACTCATTGTCACATTTTTCTACAGATGATTCCCTTAGGAATGTCATCTACTGCAGCAGGACTGCATTTGGAGAAGGCAAGACAAGTAGTGGTATTTTTTAAATCTCAGGCTTCAGATTGACAGGTACAATAAGATATATTGCCAAAAAAAGCTGTGTGGGTCAAGGCAGAAGCCTGTTTCTGGGGTGGATATGAGAGCATTATGCTGCAAAACCAAGGGTTTGTTTTCTATTTCCTGATTTCAGGCTCAACCTGGGAGCAGGAGGAAGTTTGCAACTCCTAGAGTCAAAAGATTAGTTCCAGGCAGTGGGATTATCTGAGATCTGTCTAAATAAATCTCTCTATTGTCTAGGGAAAATGTTGGTAAGAGCAGACTCACACCTTTGATTCCTTCCCACCAACCAGAGCCCTCTGACTTCTAGAAATCAAGGAATGCATGGAAAATCTGCAAAATCTGAAGGAGAGAAAGGATACTGCTAATGTACATCATTGCAGCTCTTTCCAACAATCTCCGTCTTAATTCACAGTGATTTCTGCAGCATTCTAGTTCTCTGTGGGAATTCATTTTTTCAGGCATGGCATAGTGTGTGGTTCCTGAGTTATAAGTAATCCATTCAAATAGCTGATTTGGACTTGAGTGCTGGAAAAGATTGCTAACAAGTGTTTTGAATAAGTGCTCTCATCATTTCCATTCCACTTGGAACCCCCACACGCCCAGAAAGTTGCTCAATTCATTCTAAATTGGAGGTAAAGCCATAAAGAGCTGAATGTGTTAGTCACATTGGAATATAATTCTCCTGGTGGATAATTTTGGTTTGTGTGTTTTAACTTGTTTCCTTTTATTTAACAAACATAAAGACATTCCAAGTAAATAGTGGTGGTTGTGGAAAGTTCCCTCTGGATGTCCCTGGAGTCTGGAGATACCCATTTCAGTTTAGAACTTCTAGGGCACAAATGGTGTCACAGGAGGCGACAAAGTGTCTCCGCACTGACTTGATGAAGCAGGAGAGCTAAAGGTAATTATTTCTTGTTCCTTTTTGAGCTCCATAGGCTAAAAGGGCTAAATGGAGAAGTCATGAATGCTGGTTATGGTGATGGTGTTGAGGTACTAAAATATAGGAAGAATAGGGAAGGTGGACAAGAAAATGACCAAATTGTGACATCAGCTGCTCATTTGTTTTCCAAATAAAACTATGTTTGACTTCCCTTTTACAGATACATCTTCCCATGTGTATACCAACACCTCAGTTCCACCTGCTGTCTCTTACCTGCTGTCCTGTAGTAACTGTAACCAAACCAAACAATTTTATTTAATAATAAAGGCAGGGTGGACCCCTGCAAACAGGACACTGCATGTACTGTGTTCAAGAGGCTTTTGCTAGATATAACATCATTGAAACATGTCCTGATGTGTTTGAAATCATGAATGGCTGTTAAAGGCGGAACCTGCAGCACTGGAAAAATGTCTTTGATGTGACTCTCAGTCCATGAGACAGCTAAGAAGCTGTGCTATGCCTCTTGGATGCAGCGCTCTCTGGGTATGAAACAAATTCAACAGCACTTTTTTTCTATTCCAAACTTATGTCAATAGATACAGCCCAGACCTTAGCAGAGAAATACGGAAACTTGGATAATTTTCTGCCTGAATTAGAAACCCTCCATTCTTTGGAAGCTTGCAGAATTGATGGGCAGATGTAGTGCTTAGCAATATGGTTTAGTGATTTTTTGTCAGTGTTAGGTTGATGGTTGGACTGTATGATCTGAAAGGTCCCTTCCAACCTAGACAATTCTATGATTCTATGAATTATAATGTTATTAGCTATCTGAATTTCCTGCCTTTCTGGATAAAGTAGTAAGGCATAGATGAGGCTTTCACCTTTCATATCTATGCTGATAGAACTGTATAATTTCAGATGGTCAATGACAAATTTTACTCTTCTGTAAAAGAGTAAAATCTGTTTGTTGTTATCTTAATGCAGCCTCCTGTGCTGTAGCTGTGTAGACCCAGTGCAGCTTCTTTCTACTTCATCCATTCTGCATCTACATATCAGATCAAGATATCTTCTTTTGATGTTATGGGGCTTTTTTTTTTTTTTTTAGGTTTAAAAGCATTTGATTTCATATGCATTTTTTTGGCTAGAATGTGTGCAGAAAGCGTCAAGTACCACGGAATGTTAAGTGGCAGCCTTTCAGGTAGGATCAATTTATTTGGTCTGGTGATGCAAAAGAAACGTGGAGTATTTTTGGATTGAAAAGGGAAATGTTATCATATAGTCTTTGTGGTTAGAAACTTACAGATCCACCACCCTGTAGAGCAAGGAAAATCATCAGGTCACAAGTAGATAGTAGAACTTGGAGGCTGTTTTAGGTTCAAGACAACCTTGCCACGAGCACAGACAGCTCAGAGAATTCTTGACATTCTGCTATAATAATACTTGATCCAGTAAATGGGGGACCATTCTCAAATATTTCTGGAATAAACAATCTTAAATGATGAAAACTATGGACTTTGCATAGGGAAAAAGGCAAGACATCCTGACTGGGATGGACTTTTGAGTTCCCATGTTGGCCTTTTGCAGGTCTCTTGATTTTTCTACATCACTCAGCCCACTTAGGAATAGATAGACTTGCATTTAGCTATTCACTAGGTTTATCTGAGGTGAAGCACCTTGTTTAGTGATAGTGCTTTGCATCTTACATTGTCATAACTTGTAATTTCACAGAGCAGTCTATGTTCCACTCTCCAGGCAGTTGAACATCATTTGTGCTTCTCACCCTAGGGAGTGACTAGTTCATTGGCCATGTCATGCAATCATATCACAAAAACCTTGGGGACTGTCAGTGTTTAATCTGCCCTTAATGAAGCCTGCCAGATCAGTTTACACTATTTGTCACTATTTTCTGGCCTGGCTGCCAGAGCCTTGGCAATGATTTCTGCTTCTAAAACAAGGAAAGAAATAGGCAGGCCTGTAGCTGTGAGCGTTAACTGAAATTGAAATCCATGAGAAACCCAGGCAGAAATCCATCTTTGATCTGTTTCCTGTGTGTTCTAGACTAGATGAAACCAGATTAGTTTTAATCCCCATAATGACTCTTTCTTTGGCTGAACTCAGGCAAGATCCGTGCGGGGACTGAGGCCAGATGTAGGGCCTGCCTACTCTCTGGGGTAGACTAGAGTTCAGGAGCCCTCAATCTGGAAAAATCACAGTGGAGTGCAGCCTTGTGCATAGCACTGTGACTTATTAGTGACCATACACAGAGCCAGATTGTGCATTTCTGCACTGAACTCCCCAGCATTTCTGGTTTATGAGTCAGTATGCAGATCCCTGCTAGCTCAGGTGGCCCTGCTCCCATATTGTAGATGTGACCTTAAGTACCTAATGGCCACCTTAAGTACTTCAGGCAGAAATGTAGGTCTTTGAAACCTGCCACGTAACCCAGGTGTCTGGAGATGCTAAACAGCAGCAAGGGCTGAGCAACTGGCATACCTAGATGCGTCAGGACCGTCACAGAAGACACTCTCCTCTCTGAAGCAGTTTAGTCTGGCAGAGCTCAGAAAGCACCTGTTGAATCCCAACAAAATAGCTCCTGCCACCAGGGACACAGAAACCTGATTCTACTTCTAATGAACAGCCAATTATTGAAGCAGAGATTGGACTTTCAAGGTTAGTGCCTTAAACATCAGCCTGACTACTATGCTACACAGTGGTCTTTGTTCTCTCCCTCACTCAGTTGTTACAGCAGAACAGAAGCTTCAGGAGGGTTCCTACCTTAGAATGACCTAAAAATTATGATTAAATAAGGGAATGTTGGTTAAACTTTTATCTGGCTGCTAGTAGAGTTGAGCCCCAATCTGTCATGTCTTGAGTACTGTAATTGCCTCTCATCTCTTCCCAAGTCAGCTTTTGTGAGAATGGGCAGTTAACTCAAGAGAATGTATGAATCCTACTTGGAGATGGGCATTATCCTACAGCCCAGATGAGGATACCAAGTCAATGGAGGGAGTTTAAGGTTTCTTTCTCAGCGTTTTGCAGTCACTAAGTTAGGCAGCTCTGTGGTGATGTACTGACTTTTGTGGGTGTCATTCCTGTGGATTGCTTAAGCGCAGAACTCTTGGCAGGGGGATTTGCAGACTGCAAGGCACCTTGTGGTTAGGAACTGACACCCCTGCCTGTGCCTCACTGTGAATCCGTCTCTCCCTTTATTTACTGCTAAGATTTTTTGCCTCATCAAAATCACGTCAATCCATGTAGATAGAAAGGAGGACCTTTTCTCTATAATGTGACCATGGGAGGAAAGAGACTGCAGTATCAAAAGCAATATAAGTCTGATGAGTAGTCAGTATGCTGGAAATAAAAGTAGTTTTTCTATGTAAAAGCCTAGCATGGAGTTAAGTGAGGTGGTATGTTGTCGAGAGATTTCTTTTGGAGTAAGTAATGTAATACCGTACAAAGGGTTTCTATCGACACTTCTATCTCTGAGCAAAGCCATATGTAATATTGTGTTGCTAATATATTTTTTTAATGCACTTGATGTAATGACATGGGAAAAGATGTGGGAAACATAATAAATACTGCTGGAATAGGTGGATGCCATTTTAAATAACCACTGGAAATCTGCCTTTCTCAGCTGTATGGTAGGCTGTAGGGTTGTTATCATGTTCAGTGACATGCGCCAAACAATGTTCAGGTCATAACAGCTCAATTACATTTTTTTCTGAGTCTATTCACTGAGAGACCATTATTGCAGATCCTGGGCTGTCAAGAGAAGCTTGGACTCCTGGAGTGAGCTAACTCCCTGCTGGAAGGAAACTAACAGCAAGTTCACAGGTTACAGCTGCATCTCTGTGTGCCTGAGTCCTGTTGTGAACGTACATCTCTTTTGTTATTCTAACTGCCTTCTCAGCAGTATCTCAGCCAGGTCCTTTACAGTGTGATCAGAAATCTGAGTAGCTTGAGATCCCCAGGTAGTTAAGGCAGAGTTTAAGATAAGAAATCTAAGTGCTATAGGTTGACTTACGAGAAGTACAGTGGTATGAGTGAGATGCCCACTCCTGAGGTTGGTGCCCAAACACTGTGTCCTATCCTTGAGGAAGCCACAAGTGTCCATGAATTGGAAGCCCACAGGATATTTACATAGCTAAATGGAGATGTATCCAAGTTCATGCTGCCTCCATGCAAAGCTGGCTAGATGTTACTTGCTCAGTCCAGAAGCCACGTAACCATATTAGCTTTCGCTTTACTTAAGCTGATAATCTATGTTGGGAGAGTTGACACAGCGATGAAAAGTAGTCGAGCCTTCTATATCAGATGTTTGCTTCCTTTTTTTTTTTTTGTTTAATAACCTATTAACTTCATCACTTTACCTTGTTGTAATGTTAATTTCTCAGTTTGTCCCTGGTGCTGTCTTTGTGCAATGTACTCTTTGAAGTTCAAGGTTTTACATAGCAAAAATGTCAGAACTACATAAGTTTAAGTGACAGCTTAGCTCTTTCCAAGCTGTTCAAGGAATGTTTTCATTTTGATGCTTTTCTTTTGAATATATTGTCTCTCCTAGGAGAGAGACTCTCCTAGGCCACTAAATACGTGTTTAACAAGACACTGTCTAATTATGATGTAATTTTATATATAAGATTAATTCAGAAGTGGATGTAGATGTTTTGTTGAAAATATTTTCTAATTTCTTTTTTTGGGCGTTTGTTTTAGAAGGCAAAAGATTGATTTTAACACATTGTGGTTGGTATGTCCTGCGGGTAGAACATGAGAGCCCTGGGGTTCAAAGATCAAACATGAGGGAGGCCTGACTCCTGTGTAGTGCTTGACTAGGAATGTGGTGCTTGATAAATCATAAAAGTTTTAGTCACGTAAGGTGCAGAGAGTGTCCTGGTGGTGCTGAACTTTCTCAAATCCAATCAAAGTGAACACCATACACCAAATCTCCTTTGTTTTTCTGTGTAAAAGAGCAATAATGTTTAATGCTTTCATGCTTTCACATCTTCATGTAACACTTGGGTTTCCCAGACGAAAAGGTATGTGTGTGCGCAACCTCTGACAAATACTGCTCCTGTATAGGTCAGTTTGGGTATTCAGTGCAATTTATGGGAGCGGTTTTCTTCTTTCATTTAAAAGTGGAACTTTTCCTAGTACTGGGAAACCCCTTTGGGGCTTTTTGTATTCCAGAATGTCCCATCAGTTGTGGCACCAGCATTGTTTTTGTGAAACCCTGGTTCTTGGCTCTTGAACACCTGCTCAGAGAAGCAACATCCCAAATGCCACCTCACCTTCAGACAGCATCAGTCTCCTTTGTTAAAGCGTCTCCACTACCCGAGAAAGGAACGTAACTGCTGTGGGGTTTGAAGCAATGCTTCGTCCCACCTGGAGAGCCCCTTTGCGCAGTGGAGTGTAGGAGGACCTTGCCTAAATTTTGGGGAAATGATCTGTAGGCAGGGTGCTCGCTTGTCTTCATCTTCTGGATAGTAGAGAAGAAAAATCAGTCTCCATGCACATTCGTGTAGTTCATGCTAATAGAAGTTGCTAGATCAACAGGTCAGGAGAGATCTCTATCCACTGAGTCACAACACAGATATACCTCAGAGGCAGGTAACTAAAGTTTCCCCAATGATATTTTTCAAACTGAAATCACAGATTTTGTGTAGAGGTAAACAGGTAACTTTGCCTTGTTAACCTTTTAACTTTTGATTTGTATTACTGATAAAAGGGTTATCTGCAAGGGTGGCTGCAGATAGGGGAGGAAGGGGAGCCATATACTTACCCATTTCACATGGGTCACAAAACATCTGTGACATGACTACCACTCCATGTCATTCCCAACCCTGGCATGTTTTCAGCTGCTAACTTAGAAGGGAAAGCCCCTCACCCTGCCCAGCCCCATTACCAGGGCCCTAACCTCCCAGTCTCCCCAATACAACCTGACAGACCTGCCCTCCCCGCCTCGGCCGTGGGCAGGTTTGTTTCCTCTGAGCTGAGAGGAAAGTCATATAAACAGCAGTGTGCCTTTTCTGCTTCTGCTCCGCTGCACGCTGCGCCTCACTGACTCATACAGCTCCTTCCAGGCACTTCCTCGAGTCCTAACGTAGCACGATTTCATAATGTAGAGTAAGTGACTTTAAAGCCGATATTTCAGTTTTGAACGGAGTAGATGTAAGTGTTGTTTGAGCGAGATCCTGGTTGCTGGAAGAATAAACACACAGAAAAAGCTCCACTCTATAAGATGCCATATTGATTGCTACATTGAGCCATAATGTCAAGTAAGTGCTTCTCTTCCTCCTTGCTTCCCACAAATGCTAAATAATAGACCTTGTTTACTGGACTTTACAAATTATTTTGTCTTTGTGAGTGATGCAATGGCAGTGCCCCCACACTCTCATTTAATCTGTAATATCATTTGGGGGTTTTTATCCTACATTTCTAATGGAATTTTTAAATAACTATATTTCTTGCCCCCCGGACAGATCAGCTCTAATTTTATAATGAGAATTTCAGTGTTAGATTATTTTTAAAAAGAATCTAGGCCATATACATTATGTAAGGTTGCCATAGTAACAGTTTCTCTGAGGGGAAAACCGACTGTCCGTAGTTTCCACAGAAACCACTCCCCGCTGAGACAGGTGCCTCCAAGGGAAGTGAAGGGAATATAAATGAGAGAGAGAAAAAGACGTGCACACAGATGTCATATGATCCCTGTGGCATCCCCGCACTGTTGCAAATACAACTGAACATTTTTGTGTTCATTTTTAGTTTGTTGTTTTTGATTGCATGACTGGCACCTTCTCTTGTCATGTAAACTCTGCCCACCCTTCCCTCACATGGAACTGGTTTTGCAGCTGGAGGTACGGCAATGCTCCGAACTTGGCAGTGAACTGACCGCATCAGATACTAAAATCCAGTGCTCTAGGAACCACTGTGCGTGGCAGAATTTAAATGGTAAATGAGAATTTTCTCCCTTTTTTATTCACTTTTTTTTTTCCTGAAAGAAGTCAGCAAGACAGACAGGTATGGAAATACTTCCTTCCAGAGAGGAACTGGAGAGGGGTGAAGCTCGACTAATGTGTTAATTAATGGTTTTGTTCTTTTGGGGTACAAGCTTGCACTGCTAGGAAGAATGCATGCCGAAAGATCAGGATGTAGCAAAAAGGTATTAAGTCTGAGGATTTGTTAACTGAGGAAAAAAGGAGAAATTTCTTTAATGTACTTTAGTGTCATTGAGGCAAGTGTGGGCTAACATTTGTGAAATTTTTTTGCACATTTTTTTGCAAATAGTGTTGATTTGTTTTATTTTTTTCTTCAAGGGCAATAAAACCATGACATTAATTCAAGGCTTAGTGCAGCCATAACTACAGATTAACGCGCTGGCTACTTCATCTTCATCCTGTCATCTCTCTGCTGCTTTATGGGGAAAGCAGGCTGACATGGTTATTAAATCTGGCAGCTGTGTTGTATGCACATGGGAAGAAAGTAGAGCACAGCATATAGAAAATGAGTAGCTTTCAGATAACAGCCTTCTTTTCACTGCTGCGAGGCTTGAAAGGCAGCCTAAAAAGCTCTTTCTCTTCTTTGTAATCACCGGTCGCTGGATCAGTGGGCAAATATCACAAATACAGTTGCAAATGTAAGTATTCTTTGCCTGTGTGCTGCTTTCAGATTGCTAATTAGGGTTTCTACCTCAGTGTTCTGCTTGAAAAGGCAGAGAGATGAAAGCTCAAAACATCCTGACAGGGAAGGCTTCTCTGCAGTATTGTTCTGGCTTTCAGTGGAAGAGCTACTGAGGGAAAGGGATGCATGAAAGTGTTCCAGAACAAATAGTTTGCAGTTGTGTTTGTTGATTTTTGGGATGTCTGCTTGCCACTTTATAAGGGGAGAAGCCAAGCAAATGCAGGCGGTACTTTTAGAGAGATGGTTTTCTGCTTAGATCAGATAATATTAGATGTACAGCAAGAAAGATACTTCAGCAGTAACAGATGGCTTGTGAACGCACAGGAGAGAAATCTGCCATGGTATTTTTCATCTGGAATCTTTTCTTTAAAAATCCATAAATGCAGACCTGGACTTCTCATTAAGAAACTCGACAGTACCTTATTATTAGAAGCGCAAACAAATAGTCATCGTCATAAGGGGCACCAGTAAGTCTGCATCTGACCTGATAAGAACAATGAACGTAGCACGGTGAGCAATGCATGTTTTTCACCAATCTCACTCTGTCTGTACATGAAGACGATCTTTATCTGCTATGTGGCATGAAGGAGGATAGCAAGGTGGTTGGGAAGCAGCGGAGCTGAAGGTTTCTCAGTGTTGCGGTGATACTGTAAGGAAGAGAGTTGGTATTTGTTAGTGATTTTTGGTCTCATAGCACTGAAGAAACAGCATCTTGGTTTTTAGCCTTCTTTCTAATTCAAAGCTTCTGTAGTGCTGTTGTCCTATTGAGTTTATGGCTAGTGAATTCTTACTGTGGTGTGAATGAAATCTGTATATTGAAAACAGCCTGTGATCAGTACCGAGTATAAATGTCAGCTAATTGCAAAAGAAATGCGGGCTGTACCTGGCTTGTTTGTTGCCACATCACATTTCTTGCTTTATTTACAGGTTCTGTTATTTCTTAGGGACTGTTGTGGTCGCGTGAGCTTTTTATGAGCCATGTGAAAAATGTCATTTTCACAGTTAACAGGTGACTGCCATTAAGTGACTAAGAATAGAGTATATATGTTGTGTTGTTTGCTGCACAGAGAGGGCTAAACATATTCATGGTATAACCCCCTTGATAATGCTGCTATACCACAGGTCAATGTGGTGTTTATAAGCTGCTTTTGCAATACTTCAGCCGCATCTTACAGATGTATACATAGAAATGCCTGTTTTCATTGTAGCAAGTGAAAGGTGATTTTGGAGTTACTCTTTCCTTCCTCTTGTCTCCTTTTTCCCTCATATACAGTCAGAAATTCATAGCTTCCCTGAAATTTAGCTGTGAAAATGGTCATTTTTGATGACAGCTGTGGAGCTAAGCTTCCCAAGCCTGAGTGGCAGCCAGCCAACTGCTGAGACAAGTGGTGACCTTTCAGGACAATGTCTCTCACAAAAATGTCAAAATATTAAAATGGCAGACATCAAATGCCATGTGCAAAGGAAAAGGTTGTCAGCTGGCAGGCTTTCAGCTGAAGGCAGTTAATCCACTGCTTGACTGGATTAAACATTGAAAGCCCCTGCCCTAAGTCTCTGAAATGCAGAGAAATTATTCATATGTGTCCTGAATAATTTCAGAAGTTGTTCTGGGAAGACTTGGGACATGGGTGGAAAATTTCAGAGGTGTTTTATTTAAAATCTACTCAGGGATCTTCCTGACAGATATCTAGAAAAGGAGATTTTTGCCTTTTCCTTTGCACTTTGCATCATATACCAGTTTTCCCCCCCGATCTCTTATTCACAATATAAATGGATCCGGATGAATCCCGAGCAAAAATCATTGACGCGCAGCAGGATGCTGAAATTCTGATAGTGCACTGACTTTTAGGCATATGCTCACTGAATATTAAACAATCCCCTGCCGTTCTTGGTGCTGCAGCCCTGAGCTGAAATCTCATTTGCTATTACATGCATCGATGCTTTGTAACTTTCTTTGAAGGCACTGAGGTGTGAGCGTTCCCATGCTCGCTGGTGTGTCAGCTTCTCAGATACCTTTACCCCGTGGTAAACAGAGCAGTGACACTGATTGCCTGCCTCGTTGGTTTTCCCCCTGCTGCATAAATATTTTTGGGAGGTGTGAAACTGCCTGATCCTTTACCTTGGCCTGTAGGAAAGCCAAGCAGTGTGCATGGTTGAACAGGGAACTAACCTGTTCACCTTGTGGTTGACCTCACTTGGAGAATAAGAAAGAGTGCACCAGTGACTGCACCGGACCAGTCTGGTCTGGCCAGTTTGCAACTGGCCACAATTCAAGAGAATTCTCAGTGTTCTCCATGCAAAACATAAGGTGAGCTGCCAACACAGGTAACCGCTGCAAAGCAGTCAATGGCCAGATTTAATGTGTTGAGAAGGAATATAGTCGTTTCCAGTACTTCTTTTCTTTTTTTTCTTCTCTTTCAAGATGGGTGTTTTCTGTCACTCCAAGTTCTCTCTCTTACTACAGGCAAGCAACTTTTTCTAACTGTGTTTTAGTGTTCACTTTACTCCTAGAGTGACCTGCCTACCCTGCCCTTTAAAACTGGGAACATTGCATTCCCCGACCCCTTTCTCTCTTCTGTAGTCATAGGAAACGCTAAGTCTCCATGTTGGTCTTTTCTTTCCAGTCAGTATTCCGTGATCACTCCTCCTTTCTCCTAATTCCCCACAAGAAGAACTATGAAGCAAATGAGGTAGGTAAGGACAAATTCCCATAAACATCTTACAGAAATTAATTCTTCCTCCTTCTTTTCTTCCTTCCTCCTGTCTTCGAATTTCTGTCTGCTTTTTCACAAACATTTCTGTGATTTGAGACTTAATACAACTTAAAAATCTGTTTGAAAGAAAAAAATTATACTCATCTAGTTGAGGAATAAAAAGGTAACTGAGGAACTGAGGTATCAATTAACATAACTTATCACAACGCAGATGCCTAGGCTGAGTTGTGGATTTTGATCTTCAGACAGCAAACCACATGTAGGCATAATCTATTTAATCATCCCTGATAATGTTAAAGAAAATATAAAATAGGGATGCTGCTATTTTCTATGGGCTACGCATGAAGAAAAAATCTGAGGAAAATAACTGAATATATTTATCAGCAGCTGTAATTTCTTTTAAATACAATTATATAGGGCTTGGTTGTTTCCTAAGAACCTTTGCAGTGTCAGATCAGTTCATTAAACATCAGTCATTACACCTGATACGAAATTCTGACTTGCACCAAGGGCATTGTTATTTGTTCAGCATATTATGCTATTCCTACTCTTTACTATTTCTGTAGCATTTAGGAACACTTTTATTGGAAGGTCACTGAACTAGGTACTGTGTAGAAACAGAAGGTAATCCTTGGCCCCATATTACTTACAAGCTATTTTTAAAATAAAGCAAAAAACCCTTATCATACAGTTATCACCTTTCTTGTTTGGCTTTTTATCTGAATTTGGAATACAGATGTCAGTAATATGTAATAACTGAATTAGTCATAAGGATACCAGAATCTGCCTAGACATGGGCTTGAAATGGCATGTAATTAAAATAAGAAAATGACATACACTTACTGTGACCTTATTTCAGGGCTGTCTTACTGATTCACTTGGAGTATCTCCCTTAGGCTGTTAATGTTTAGCTATTAAGTTCATGAAGTAAGTTAATTAAAATTAATTCAACTGACCAAAACATGACTATAATTACAAAATAGTTGTGAGCCACTGATGAAGATTCCCCTTAAAATCATTAAGACACTTTTTATTATTAATGTAGTGAATTACTAAGTTAATATGGCTCATGATAAACTTAATTCCTAAGGTAATAATATGAAGTTTAATGAAGCATGTTTACCTGCGGTTTTTTACAGGATCTAAATTTCAATGTTAATTGTTGACATGAAATAGCAACAACATGACACATGACGCTTAGACAATAATTGACTCATCATGGATCATGTACTATGATTCAGGCGGGTGACCAGTGAGGATCATAATGTGGGATGAGAATCTTCAACTGTATTTTCCGTAAGACCAATTTTTCCCATCTCTTTGCTCCTTACCCATCTTACAAGTAGATTTCAGGAGACATCACACATCTGTTAACATCATCTTTTCTGCTACCTTTTGTTTGAATGGTGTGGTATGAGGTATGCAGTACTTTTTATACCTGTAAACTAGGACTGAATCTGTTATCTGAAATCAGTCAGTAGAGTGCTCTAGTTTACAAAGCCATATTATAATACACTGTTCTGTTCTGAAGGTATTTAATTTCTTCTGTTTGTACACTCCTCAGATCATCCTTCATGAGGCAAGGATATAGCATGTGAATACAAACTATAACTTAACTGAGCAATGTAACTGACATAACTGAGCAAAACTGCATAAGTATTCTTTCTGGAAATTTATACAGCACAAATCACAATGGCTTCTAAGTGCCATTTTTATTATGAGGGCATAAACCTAGTTGTATATGCAGGAATAAAAAAGGATCCCAGAGGGCCAAGTTGCAGTTGGAAAGATACAATACCTTGAACTTCCCTTTTAAATTTCAGTTTGAAACTATACTTTGCAATAATATCTATTTTTGCATTGACACTGCAACTTGTATAACCATGGTGACATTAAAAACTAACAGTAGGCATTGGTGTCAGCCAAAATTTAAATATATTCTGACAGTGGCACTGTTGTCCCTTCCATAAAGCAGTTGAAAGAATCTAAACAAATGCAAGCTGCTGAACATGAAGGGCTATTGTACTCGTCAAATGTCTTTTTTTTTTTTTTTTTTTTCCATACAGGGAACAATGAATAAAACAGTCTGAAAGATTATTTGCAAACATGCAATTAATCGTAAATCCAGCTTGATCTGGATGGATAAAGTAGTAGTTACCAATCTGGTTAGCTAGTTCTTTGAAAGGATTTTGCAGAACTCATTAGTTTTTTTTTTTTTTTTTTTTTTTTTTCCATACAGGGAACAATGAATAAAACAGTCTGAAAGATTATTTGCAAACATGCAATTAATCATAAATCCAGCTTGATCTGGATGGATAAAGTAGTAGTTACCAATCTGGTTAGCTAGTTCTTTGAAAGGATTTTGCAGACCTCATTAGTTTAGGAATATTAAGACAGGTGCCTCTTTTTTCCAAATGGGTAAGACAGAAGGTCAAAGGCAAAATAATTTATCCCAGGAGTGGCATGGATTACTGTTAAGAACATTCTGAAATTCTGTCCTATCATTTGTGTATTTCAAAGCATTCCTAGAAGTAATGAACTAATTTTAAAGACAGTAAATCAGAAATAAGCAAATCACTGAAGCTTGTTTGTCTTTTAGAATGATGGGTAATCTTAATTTAAAGGCTTTAGTACTTTTGAGTCTCCTCTACGTGTCTAGAGGAGTCATTCAAAAAAGTTAAATATTTTTTCTGTTCTGGTCCCCCTTTCCCCTTCAGTTCAGTGGGAATTCACTCACACAAGGGGACATTTTAAGAACCAGAAGAGTCTACAGAGGGAAAGTGAGCTACCTCTGTTGAATGCACTGTAATGAAGCAGCTTTCATTCTTCTTTGGATGGCAATAGGTTCACTGAAATATGTGTCTTTAGCTCTGTCTTGGCAGAATGCAGAGAAATAGTCCCTCTTGGCAGCAGGACTAGTTTTTTGAAAGAGGACATTGACATTGACTCCCTTGACATTGAGTGTTGCCCTACTGACATAACTGAATCCATAGGTTGTTATAGCTTTGTTACAGTATTTGTAGCCCTCAGACAGATTTTAAAGTAGTCATTAGTTAATGTTGAGGCATTAGGTAATTGCTATGTAAAAGTGAAGTAATGAGGCTGAAAATTGATTAAAGAATTAGATCAACTAACACCCGAATTATTTTAGCATGTTTGGAGTTTCCAGGGCAATATACATACTAATGTTGGGCCAAGCCATCCTACAAATGAATGTAACTTGTACTGTATATTCTGATGGCAAAATTTTACCCTGAAGGGGCTTTCAACCATCAGAATATTCCTACCAGGTGGAATAGCCAAAGCACTCCTTTTATCTCTAAAATTAAAATTTGTGCAATTTAAAATGAGAAACAGAATTTGTTCAGCTTTTTTTGTTTTTACGAGCATGCTGAGAGTTAAGAGAGTGAAGCTTGCAACATGGCTAGCTTTGTGCAGTGCTTATAATGAACACCATTTGATGGACATCAGAGTCTTCTAGAAATCAATAATTATCGATGAGAAAAGCAGTCATTATTTTCATTGTAGTTATTAGGAGACTACTGATGGTTTGCTTTGGGTCTGACCTTGATTGTTCGTGCACTGAAATAATTGCAGCTAATTCCTTTTTCCGGAAGTGTTTGTTTCTTGGTCAGCATCAGAGAGTGTAGGTAAGGGAGGACCACCATGCAAAACACTATTATTTTTATTTCTTGCAAAGTGTGAGTTTGTTCTCTTGGGGCCATGAAAGAACCACATCATTGTCTTAGGGTAACACTTTTAAAAAATGGTGCTGTCCTTAAAATGCTTTCTGAAAGGTTTTATTTGCTTTATGCTTGATGATGTGAGGGCAGTTAGAGAAGATCTCACCTGCTTACAAGTGCTGTGGAGGACAGAAAGAAGAAAGCTCTTTGCTCCTTGATCCTCAGCCAGCTAGCCCTAGGAGAAATCAGAGCTGATGTTATGAGTTGGGAAAAGATTGCTTAGATCCTTGAGCAGAAGAGACCCCACAGTACTCTGACCCTATCATCTGGAAAGCTTTTTTTCCATAAATATACTTTCTCTCCATTTGTCACTGAGGAAAATTTGAGTGGTGCCAGAGCAAAAAGTGACACAGCATCACTATGTCATCTTCTGTGCTTCTGGTGAACTATCTAAATAAATGTGTTTATAAAGAGAGCTCAAGAGAGACCTTCCACTGATTGGTTTAATCAGGTATGGAGATTAAAAGTAGGTGTAGGGCTGCCTATCACTGACAGTGCAATTCTGTAGGTCAGTGGATTGCTGTCTTTTTACAGGACTGTCTGCCAATGGGTATGTGTACAAAGAAGTCCATAGTCGTTTGTTTATCTACTGATTCAGAACAGATGCTCAAATAGCACAACTTTCACGAAGGAGGAATTGATAAAGAGTGCAGCTGGGGTGTGGATGGTACAAGAAACTCCATCCATCATTTTCCAAAAGGCACAATGAATGGCTTACTTGTTGCTACTAACAATTGTTGGCCATTTTATTTGCTATAGACAAAGTATGATCCCACTAAGAGCCAACTCTGAGAAATACAGTGACAGGGGGAGTCTCTTTTCCATTCACTTGGCTTCATTCACTGAACAGATTCCACTGGCTCTGTCTGGACCAAGACCTTCCACAATTTTCACCTGCAAAGCCCACTTCTTGACCACCATGAGGTCTTGAGCTGACTAACAGTTGTAAATAGGGAAAGAACGCCCCTGATTGTGAGGAAATAGTGTTAGTACAATATGCAATAAAAAGAGCAGTATTTCATGTTGGGGAATTTTTGTAGGCCAATATGTAAAGGTACTGTCTTCTGAGAGATCTGCCCATAGGAATACTTACCTTCACTGAAGTTTCCTTCAGTGTCTTGTGAATTTAATCTGACCTCTTTGTTGAACTGTGTTTGATGTGTCTTGTTTAATATCTTCCTCTGCTGCAAGGTTTACTCTTAAGGCCATCTCTGTTGCAACCCTTTATGTAAATTTGATTGCAGTACAGTATCTCTAGAGTGCTTTACAGGGTTGGTTTTTTTTTTTCTTTTCTTCTTGGAGCAAAATATCTACCTGAATGGGGTTTCTATTTTTATCTCTTCACATCAGTCTTCTCTTTGTAATCATTGATTGAAGCTTGCTACGTAGGAGAGGAGAAATCAGTTTTATGAATGGAAAAGAAAAGACTTTTCACAAAAGAAATGTGTGCATTGTTTCATCTTGCCTAATCCCTTCTAGAGGTTTGTTCCATTCTCTTTGACCAAAAATTTTGTGTCCAAATCCAAGTGTGTGTTACTCTTATAAAATATAGATGCTATAGTGGTTTGTAAATGGAAAAGAAAAACAGTTGGGATTTTACCCATTACCTGATTTTGCAATGAGGACACAAGTCGTTAATCAGTGTCAAAAGTTAGCATCCCAAAGCAGGCTTTCTTCAAATATTAGTACCCTTGCAGCAAAGAAGGCTAATGGTACCCTGGGCTGCATTAGGAGAGGTATTGTCAGCAGGCTGAGGTGATCCTTCCCTTCTGCTCAGCACTGGTGAGGCCACATCTGGAGTGCTGTGTCCAGTATTGAGCTCCCCAGTATATGAGAGAGAGGGACATAGTGGAGAAAGTCAAGCAAAGGGCCATGAAGATGATGAAGGGATGGGACCTCTCTCCTGTGAGGAAAGGCTGAGAGAGCTGACACTCTTCAGCCTGGAGAAGAGAAGGCTTAGACAGGATCTCATCAACATGTGCAAATACCTGAAGGGAGGGTGTAAAGAGGATGGAGCCAAGCTTTTTTTCACTAGTGCCCAGTGACAGGACAAGAGGCAATGGGCACAAACTGGTGCTGTTTGAACATGTGGAAACATTTTTCCACTGTGAGAGTGACCGAGCACTGGCAGAGTTTGCCCAGAGAGGTTGTGGAGTCTCCCTCCTTGGAGGTATTCAAAACCTGACTGGACATCGTCCTAGGCAACTGACTGTAGGTGGTCCTGCTTGAGCAGAGGTGTTGGACCTCATGACCTCCAGAGGATCCTTTACCTCTGAGCCATTCTGTGGTTCTGTGATTCTGTAATTCTGTTAATAAGTGTCAAATGGTAAGACTAAACATAAATAGCTACAAATATATCAGTACATCCTCAGCATAAAAAAAAGTAAATTAGAGTATCAGTGATATGCTACACAAACACTAAGGACAGAAAGTAAGCTGCCTGTATCACATCAAAAATTCATCTCTCAAATGACTATGCATCAGGGCACAGTGAAGTTAGTGTACATATTAATGTGGTTTTAAAAAAGACATTCTCTGGCATGAAGCCTCTCCCTATTGTTTAGTGCTCAGGCTCCTACTGCAAAACAGAGGATTTTAATGGTTCTCAAATAAAGGCACCAGAATTTTTATCATGCAAAGCAGTCTGATTTTTCTATATCCTTGTTCTCAGAAATAACTCAATGATTTTGGCCGAATGTTTTTTAACAAGGCAGACATCTAGCATGAAAAATTTTGCCCCAGCCACTAAAGATTGTCAGTCTATTTCTGAAAGCAATGTCACTTAATGGAAAAATATGAAATTACCATGCTAAAAGATGATACTATTAAAATGCACTAAAAATGCACAATGAACAACAAAATGCTGCTTAGGGCAGACATCATGGCATTCAGTACCTCCATGTAGCAAGGAGGTTCCTAAGTAGCTGTAACAAGATTTCTTAGAAAAAAATCTGAATGGTATTTAATTCTGTTGATGATGATACTAAATATCTCTGTGGGTTCTTCCCCTTCTAAAAAGTGGTATTGGAACTTGCTGTAGAGGCTGAGATTACTGTGCATGAGGAAGGAATTGAAAAGCAGAAAGATTGGTCCATACATCTTCAGTTTCGTTTTTTTTGAAATGCTACTGGGAAAATTTAACTCTTTCCCTCATTCAGGAGTTAAACAGATTCTTGAATGCGCAGAATATTTCCTTTACAGAATGCCTGTGTCCTGTTATTCTGAACTGTGCATGTTACTGCTCTTGAATCCTCTGGAATATCAAGGGGCTTATATGTGTTTTGTTTTAGCCATCGTCATATTTAGGGATGCCAGTGGGACTGACTGCATGATAAGCTTCCTTTCTGGCTGACTTGTGCTTTTTGCTGTCTTTAACCTGTCCTTAAAATGACCAAGAAATATAGCTTTAAAATAACTGCATAAATCCAACGAGTTGCTTAATTTTAGCAATTGTATTGCAATTATCATTGCCACCTCCTGTGAGGTCTCTTTCAGCTTGAGCTTGAGTCAGAAAGCAACCAAGAGCAAACAACAATCCTTTCAAAGCAGGAAGCCTCCTTAAAACATGCCACATGGCTGATCTTGACAAGCACGCAGAAAAGCACAAGCGAATGCACAGAAATTTTCAAGGCCTGCTGTTCATCCAGACAGTGGGTACTCTGCAATATTGCCTCACAACAGATTTTGTTCCTTGCATGCAAATAGAATCACAGCGTGCAAGCTATAATTTAATCCATGTCGTAGACAGGGTCAACACAAAGGCCCTGACAGAGCACTGGGCTGCAGTCAGGCAGCTGTGACTGTTTTAACAGAAACCAGGGGGTCCTTGCTCAAGGAATGAGGCAGCATATTCATTACTTTTAGAGCAATAAGACGACTGAATGCTGAAAGAATTTGGGGTTTATTTTTTATTCTTTTTAAATGGCAGTAAAAAAAATAGAACAAAAAGTGGACTGGGATGGTACTGATTTTATATTACTTTAAAATATCATAGTGATGCTGGATCAAAGTTATAGAGATTTTAATTTTATTTCATTCTGCATATCTTCAGACCACCTTTACTAATTTAGATAGCATTGGTATTGCTTTTGCATGGACATTTTTCTTTCCTTATTTGTTTGAGATAGAATATACAATATCCCCAAACTTTGCTTCCTAGGTACTATTTCAAAAGACTTTAAGTTCCTTCCCCTAGTTAACATTTGCAAGAATCCTATTTAGACATTTTTGTTTGCAAATAAGAAGATATAATTTAGTTGATTTTAGACTCACATTGAGCTAAAAATTAAATGTCATGTTCAATTCTCAGTCATGCCCTTTGCATTTCCATATTAATTACAAGTATGTTCTTATGTAGATTTTTCTCCATAACTTACAGTTGCTATATAAACGTAAAATCTCATACAAGTATTTTCTTATGGAGAGTTTGTTTTAAATATGTGCAGAACTCATAACAAAATATATATTTCTGAAGCATTTTAACATTCCATTCAAATCAGTGAAAGCATAGTGAACAGAACTCCATTCTTTCAGTATGCATTAGTTTAGTAAGTTTGCTTGAATTTTATAGACCACACAGTAATTTGTGATAGCATTGGTGCTTTCACTCTGCAGTGAGCCATTTGTCTATAGACTTGTTTGTTGTTCTTGCCCTTTATAAGAACCTTTTTATGCTCAGTCTCCTGATATTGTCTGTTTTCCATTTTTACCTAGGTTCTTAATATGTGTGATTGACTGAAGAATTACTCTGGGATTATTTTGACACCCCACCTCCCTTACCCCCCAGTTCAGTTTTCTTAGGCTGCAATAAAATGGCATGACATAATTAAATCCAGACATGGGGGTGGGTTGCTTCTGATTACCTGGCAGCTTTAGCCATATGCTACGTGGATCAGGGGACTTCTGTATTTTAATTGGGTTCTCCTGCATGGCTAAAGCTTGTAATGTCTTTGGACATCAAGGTCTTCTTTCCCTCTCCTACTGTTTAGAATACCTCTGTAACAGAGCTTTGCTTGAAAATTATCGTGGCCCTGTTTTTACAGGGGAATGGGTAATCACCAGGAACCTGACTTGAGATCACCTGGAATTCATCAAAATTCCCTCTTACTAGCCTGTTATAGGAGGATACTGAAAATTTGGACTGTCACGTTTGTTTGCGGGCTTCTATAAGTACACATCACCATCTTTTAAAAGCATTTGTTCATTCAAGTGAATGACTCTGACATGTATTGTGCCTCTGCGGTTCCGTTTCAAGTGCTTAAATTATTCGTTTCTGCATGCTAGGTAACTAGCACACTTTCTCTAGGCTGCTGGGTAGGAAGGGGGTATAGAAGTAAGCTGGGTATAGTGTTTTTTCTTGGTATCCCCCTCACTCTAATTCAGCAAGTAGGGAGATGACATAAGATGCATGGGTAGTCTCATTCAAGGAGAGGTAAACTGCTGATCTTCATTGGCAGTGGGGAGGGACAAGTCACATCTGCACCATGAGGCACAGACCACTCTGGCCATTATTCAAAGTAAGTGTGTGTGTGAAGGGAGATAATTCCTTTTAGTTCCTGGATAAATCCATGGCTGACCTCACTGATGTGGCAATGAAATCAGCGGGAGTTCTCATATGCTTAAAAGGAAGGCACATACTAAAGTGCTTTCTTTGAACCAAGGTCACTGCATTGCTAATCTGAGCACTTTTCCTGTGATGGGCAAATACCTCATGGTCTCTGAGCATCCTTTGCTCTTGTTGATGCAGTGGTTTGGTTCTCTGCCAAAGAAACAAGTGGGATATTTACTGCTGAGTTCAAGATGAATAGAGTTTATAATGGGAGCAGGAGCCACTGCTGTCTTGAAGGCAGTCTTGTAATTAATCATAACTATTTGTTGTATGATAGCAAGGTCTTCACAAAAGAGTTCTTTTGAATATCTCTCTTGAGTTGTTCTGTGTGAGCAGGGCAATCTCAGCCCACAGAGAAGTGTGAGAAACTGGGGAAGCTATTTCTTTTTCCTTGTGAAGAAGCCCACATTGCAAAAGCCACACCTAATAAGGGACATGGTGTGTTTTTTCATACCAGTTTGTCTCTTCCAAAGATACTGCTGGAAATGTGTATACTGTTATCTAGAAAAATACTCTTGGGCAACGAATCATCTTGTAATTTGAAATAAGGGTAGATGTGTGTGCTGCTGGTGTCAGTGGCTCTTTTTGGAAGAACCCGACACTCTGAATGTAGGTCAGCTCCAAAGCCAAAACGTTTGTCCTTCTGAAAAGTTTTTGTGAACTCTAAAGCTAATCATACCTAAGGGGTGTTTTAGTACTGTTTGAAAAATCCCACTAGAAGTGCATGAACCACCCCTGAACAACAGTGGAATTGAAATCTTGTGTCTACATTAATTCACCGAATTTAATAAAGAAATGCCTGTAGTGTAGTACAGCATGGCTCCAAGCAGCTTATAGCCAGCTTGGGTATAGAAGCCCAAGTACGGCAGCATGGTGTTCAAGACAGGCCAATTTGCTTTGCTTCTTGACTCAGTTCTCTAGTACTTTAGCAGCACACATACTATTTTAGAGCTAGCTTTGATATTTCTCGCTACCCTGCTGTCACAGTGCAGTCTAGATAAACCTAGATGCTCAAAAACTCTCAGACTACCAGACCGCCAGGTGAGATGGGAAATTGGAGCCTGTAGTCTGCAAGTATGGTAGAGCACACCCGAACGGCAAATGAAAGGCACGTGCAAAGAGTAGCTGGTACTTGAAAGGCCTACTTCCAGCTCTGTGGCAACTGGGGCCTGTGAACCACCTCTTACCAGGACACAGGACTCAAGGAAAATAGGGAGGACACCTGCAAAGATGGAATTTAAGCTTGTAGGTTTACTGTGCTCTACAACCCCAAAGTTAATCTTTATCCACGGTGCCTGTGTTTTTGGAGGCACTTCTCGTTTTATTAGTGCATTTGCATTATGTTTGGAACGAGTGACTTTAGAGGTGGCAGGAAATTCTAAACAAAACTTATCCTGCCAAAGTAGTTATCCTGTTTATTGACTTTCAAAGGATGTATTTCTCAAATCAATAATGAAAATAGATTGTGTGTGCAAAGTGTCTTCAGTGAGAGTTTCGAAGCACTGTAAATGTATCCACACAGTACTTCTGTGAAATATATAAGACATAACACTACGACTTTACAGAGGGGTATAAAAGGTGAAATCACTAGTCCAGATCTAACTAGAACACCAGTGATAGTCAGATAGGATAGAAATAATATGGCAGCTGTTGACGTATATCAGCTATATAACACTTGTTTCTTTCTACATGCTATAATGTTTGTATTTTTGGGTACAGTTACAATTTTATAATCACCTGCTGCTTTTCCACTCCTGTGAAGCAGAGAAACAAGTCTCTGTGTGCAATGTGGCATTATTTACACTATTAAGTTCCAGGCGGGTATCTCTGTTTGATCTGATCCTTGGTGTGGCATTACTGATGAGCTTGGAGGAGATCTGACAAGCCTTGAAGAGAGGCAGATTCTGCATGGGGCAGTGGCAGATAAGGGGGAGATCCCAGCAATCGTTCAGCATTGCAGGAAGGAGTACTTGAGAACCTGACCTTTCTGTGTAGAGAGCCATGAAGAGTGAGGTGCTGACAGCAGTTGTTTCACTAAGCCATTTGGAGCACAGGGATATTTCCTGTAGTCAGATGTGGCCTCCAGGGGTTAGAAACATCCCCAGAGTTTTTTCTGGCATTTGCTAGACCTTATGAGGCACCACCAAAGGGTTAAATAGTTCCACAGTGTGTCGCTAGCTCTCTAATTAGGAAATGGTCCAAGAGCTCAAAGTTCAAAGTGCACGTGGTCTGAGCTGGGACTAAGCCCAAGTTCCCATTGATTGCAGCCTCATATGTTAGTGTGCTGCATCTGCACATGATTTCTTCCCCTTGCCATTTCTGCCATTTGTTTTCCTTTTTTTTAAAGAAAAATGAAACTATTCATCTACAGAGTTTCACTTCTTTTGTCACTATCCAAAGTCTTTCATTGCTTGAGCTTGTGTGCTTTCTGGGAATAACTTGTGACCCAGTTTATAATTGAAACCAGGCCAGTAAAACATGACAAAAACCTTCTCACTCCACTCCATTCTTCAGTGTCTGCGGCTACTACTGTGGAAGCAGGAGATGTCTCCTCCCAGCAGAGGAGTAGACATGAACTGGTCGGGCTGAGGCCTCAGGGGGGCTGAGGTTCCTTGTTGGCCCCAGAGGAGGAGCAGAGGACAGCCAAAAGGGCATCCAGCTGGGATTGTGTTTTGAGAAGACAGGGCAGAGTGAGGCTACGCTGAGGCCACAGAAAGGGAAAGTAAAAAACCAGTTTTACTAAGCAAAGAATAAGCGGTAAAAGGTAGATGCATGGATGGTAACATGGAAGGGGACAGAGTCAAAATGTTACTCCATGGAGCCTGCAACCTAGGGAGTGGGCAAAGTTAAGTTCTGGTGATTCCTAACCCAAATATTTTCTGGTTTTGGATGCAGAAAACATAAATGTTTCCTTTTGTGCCTGTCAGAATCTGTCTCCTGTCCAATTTTTTCCTAAGAAAACAAATTATTACTATGTTTTCAGAAACTTGCATTTAATTAAAATAAAGCCTCACCTTCCTTTGGAAAATACATTTCAAGAAAACACTTTAGTGCTTGCTGGAAGTCAAACAAGGGGTTACAGGAGCTTTTAGGACCTTGTGTTTAAGAGTGGCATAGTTCTGAGGCTCATAGTTTTAGGCCTCACCCCAGAATAGATAGTGGCTTCTGGGGATGATAGCCAGCTTTCTGGTTATGAAAAAGGTGGCGGTGATTCTGGTCTCCACCTCTTTCCCTCTCTTTCTTCCAGCCACTTTCTTCCTCTCTTGCTTTCCTCCCTTGGCTCTTGCGCTTTTTAACAAGGAAAGGAGATGAGTCAGATCATTAACCTGTCTGAAAAACATATCCAGCAAGACAAATATAGCCTGTGAGCTTTCACACTGTTCCTGTAATGTGTGTAAGGGTGAGGGTATGCCTCCGTAGCTGGGAATGGCGATGAGGAGAGAGGGCAGGGTGACCCGTTTAGTAAAAGTGAGCTGCTAAATCAGCTTGGCCACCTCACTTAGCCGGTGCCTGGGTTGGTACCGTTGGTAGTGCTGGTAACAATTTTCCTGTGTCATATAAGCCTTAAGGACAAAGAGGTAGATTCATCCTTGGCATAATTCTACAAGTGGAGTCGCAGGAGTTACACCCAGGGTGACTTTGTCTAAAGTGTGCCTTTTCAACATAGTCCACTAAATCAGCTCATTCTTACTCTGTCTTTTGTTTCTTTATTTTTGGCTACAGTGAATTAGCATCTTAAATAAATTGCCATGGGAATCAGAGATGCAATAGCTAGCTTGCTTTCTCTTGTGCCGCTACAAACAGTCTTTTCATACCAGTCTTTTCACAATCTCATGTACAGTGTTTGGGCACTTGATCCATATCCATCAAGGGCTTTTGATGCCTATCCTGTTCTGTAAAAAGTCTAACAGTGTAAGGTGCATAAGATATGGTGTATGGTTGATTGATAGAAAATTTCTAACACACATAATTAATGTATTCAGATGAAATATCTCTCCTTCTGGAGCGACTTATCACCCTTTTATTTCTTCTCACTCTCATTCTGATACATTATATTTTGTGACGTGGACTGTAGAAAAGAAAGAAGAATAGATAACTTGATTTGATGAAGCAGGGCATTCTCTGCATAGAGGGCAAGGTGAAAAAAAGAGAGCTTTGTAGGAAGAGAGAAGGCTGAAAAGACAGGCCTTGTCATGAAGAAAGTTGTGTGAGCAGATCAATAAGAAAGGAGAAACTCTGAAAAGGCCTTGAAGCTCAGGACAAGAAAGCATGGCTTTCATGGCAATGTAGGCAATGTGGCTGCGGTAAGGAACAAAGGCTGACCTCAGTTGCTGAATTTTCTGTGAAGAACAGTATAGGTACATTGGAAATAAGATCCAGGCTCAGTAATCAAAATAATTAGATTAATCAAATACTGTGATCACACAGTGGATCTGGACAGAGATTTACCTTTTCAAAATACTAAAGAAGAGAGCTCTGGTAAAATAATGTTATTCATGTGGATAGCACAGGGTTAACTCAGCAGAAAATCTGGATAAAGGTGTAGGTATTGTAGGTTATACACTTGGGTGGCAGCTGATGGAGCTGTGCAATTGCACCAGAATCTCAGATATCATTGAAAAACGTGCCTAGTATGTCTCCCTGCGAAGAAAAACTTGCAAACGTGACCCCAGCACGTTGTGATGCAGCGATATGTGCCAGAACTCGCAGGCAGCCTGTCAGCAGAAGCCTGAGAGCTGCGATATGCCTGCCCAACTGAACGAGGTGCTAACTGCAGCATCTGCTTCTGTAGGGGGCTCAGCTCTTTTACCAAAGCAGAGAGGAAGGGAAATGACTTGTGCCAAGAGTATACAGTAATGAATGTAGTGTGATGGGACTGCTTTAATTTGCCCCCAGAAAAGGATCTTAAAATTAGGAGCTGTCAAGACATTTAATACAGGGTAAAATATGAAACCGGAGAAAAGCAGCAAGCTGAAAAACAGAAAAGCATGCTTATAAATCATTGACATAAAAGTGGTACAGGAATCTGCACAAGCAAACAGTAAAAGCTGGATAGAATGTAAGAAGAAGTAGGGTGCCATGGGAGTGTGAGAGAGGAAGAGATGCTGAGAGAAGAATTAATCAGAAAGGTCAGAGAAAAAACAGTGAAAGCCAAAAGATGTCATGGTTTTTAAGGAGGATTTTAATTATTTCCAAAGCAGAAAAGAGCTCGAAGAGGCTGAGGCTGAAGTACAAAGCATCGTATTTATGCAGTGAGTTGTTATAAGAGACTTGATGAGACCCGTTTTGGTGGCAGAGAGGCCTCACAGCCAAACTGAAGGCACAAGAAAGTAGGACAGAGCTGGGATGAAATGGGATCAGCAGCTGTGAGCGGAGTATTCGATTAACCAGGAACAATTCAATTCAAACAACAAAGGAGAGAGGAACTTGGGGAGACAGGTGGGATCATAGATGGCTGAGGCAAGATCAGAAAGAGCTCAAATTTCAGGGAGTATTCACTCCATGTAAAACCTCTCCTGTCTCTTTGTTAAGATCACTAAACTGACAGAGAAGTATTTACCTCTGTGCTACATTACCTTTCCTTAAAATGAGGGGGGGGGGGCACGGTGTGGTGGTGAAGAGAGGGGAGATTCAATACCTCCACTTGTGACAGCAGTAAATTGCTCGATCAACTTGGTTGTCTCACAGAACCTTACCCCAAGGTGCCTGTGTTCTGACCATGCTCTTTTGGAGAGATCAGGACCAAAAGAACACGTGGTTAAGATGGAGATGAAGGGAAGCAATCATAGGAGGATCAATGAAGGTTGGAAGGTCAGGTCAAGAAGGTCAGAGTAAGACATTTGTGACAGGGAAGTGAGAAACCCCCGTATCAGCAAACAAAGTGTGTTAATAAGGATGGAAAGTAGAAAAATCAGAGACTTTGCAAGTGAAACTTCTTTACAGTGAATATGGGCTAAACTTAATTCACAGGTTTTTTGTTAGGTTGTTTGTTTATTTGATTGGCCTAAAAGGAACAATGCACTGGAGATGCCTGTGGGCTTTCTAAAAGTGTTTGTATGAATACGCAGCAAATATGTGCTTTTCCCAATGTGACTTATTGATATTTTCTTTCCTTCCGCCTTAAGCATTTTACTGCCTAGCAGTAAACCATCAAGCACTAGCCCTTCCTAGTCAGTTCCTCTTGTTCCCCTACTTAAGAATGAAACACAATATCTTGAACACCCAGAATGCGAAGAAGCTAATCATTGGCTCGCATTGTGGCTGGCAGGGCAGACCCGCCTCTTTGGCTTGTGCTGACAAGCTGTTTATGTTTGTGCAAGGCCACCCTTTAACTCAGCCGCCTGATGGTCATAATGGGACCAACTGTCTGAACGCTGCAGGGAGCTAAATCTTCTCATCAGTGGCACAGTGAATTTCAGCCTCTGATACTCCTGCGCGGACTCTATGGAACACTAGTAAGTAGTCTTCTGTCTCATTGTGGCTTTTTTCCTAAGACTAAGGGCATGTTTTAGCAAGGCAGGTAGGCGCTGTCATTCAGTGAGGCAGCTATTAAAGTATTTTCCTCTGTCTGAAGTAAAAGAGCAGCTACTTTGTATGCAGTGTCATGACTACAAGGACTACAGTATTTCACTCTCAAATGAGACCTTCCTG
>KZ505784.1:680827-733175 GCA_002844005.1 Limosa lapponica baueri
GAGGCAAGAGGGAAAAAGTTAATAGGGACACAACCCATTTAGACGTTTTTTTGTTTTTTTTGTTTGGTTTTTTTTTGTTTTTTTTTTTTTTTTTTTTAATATGACTTTAATCTATATCTAGTTCTCATTTTAGCTGCATTTCCAGTATTTGATCATCCAGTCATGTTTCAAACAGTAGCAGTTTTGCAAGGTCATAAGTAATGTTATTCAGAGAAGTGTGAAGGGGCTAGAAATGGGATAGTCTAAAGTGAATGCTCCCAAAAATGCTATAGGTGCTGCCATCTTCTAAGATATATGCCTAGCAGTAGAAAAAACAAAGTCATGTTCAGAGATTTCAGTCTTCTTTGCTGGCTGCTATTAGGAAATGGTTACAGCTCCACAGAGCAAAAGACTGCAGAGATGGGATGAGCTTGACTTTTTCTGTCTTTAATGTGTCCTTTCTAATGTTCGGAATTTTAAATAAAATATTCCATATTTGGACAGTATTTTTCAACTTACTCCTGCATTGCAAATACTGATGGACTTTTCAGGCTTTCTCTTTTACCCTTTACAACAGCAAAGAAAATATTGATGTCCCTGTCAGAACTGGACACCATGGAGAATCTCAGAACTATTGTCTGCCCCTGAATTTCATTTGGTAGCTGAGGAGATCATCTAGAGATCTGACTTTATAGATGAAGGAAGTAAAGATATGACAGATTAAGTGACTTTGTCATGACCATAGAGCAAAGTAAGTGTCAGCACACAATAGTCTATTTCTGACATCGCTATACTATGTTATTTCTTTTTTCTTTCATTTATTTTACAAAATCCTATCGGACAACGCGAGTAGTAATTTTTAGGGATGACTGGGTGCACCTCAGAGAGTTCAGATTGGCTAAGACAAATACCTCATGATTTGGCTGCTTATCGAAACAGCTCTGAGCTCAAAACTGGGTGGGAAGCCTCAAGCAGACTAGGCTATTGCAATATTTTGTAGTTCTTCCTTGTTTTGGCATGGCTGGAAATGTCCTATATGGCACTATGACAGCACTTCAATATTGCCAAGATGGTCTTTTCTCCAGGGTACTTCTTCAGCTCTCTCCTGAACCAGAAGTGCCAGGATCTCCAGAAAATTCAGCTCAGGCTTTGAGTTCACGATACCTGAGGGGGAAAAAAAAGAAGCTGTCACTGTAAATAAGTGTGTTCACTATGTCTGTTTTTAAAATCACAAGAAAAACCTTACTTCCAAGTTTCAATCAGGTCTTTGTTAGCCTTGAGTCATGCCAAAAAAATAAAAGCGAATGTGAAGCAAGGCCTGATGCCATGTTCTTTTCAGCTTGTCTAACTTGCCCCCCTATGGATGTACCCAACAGGGGTATGCCCTGGGGGTTGTGTCGTTGTTTCTGCCATGCTGCTTGTGTTTTGGGGCTGTGCACAGCTTCTGCAGGCAGCCCTGATGCAGTCTGGAGACCTTTGGCTCAACTCTTTACTCATCTATAATGCTTTTAAGGACTGCATCATTCAATGAGTCTTGAATTGCAGAGGGCCAGTCAAGCAGTACTGTCTGTGGGAAGCAATGGCTAAGAGGCAGTTAGACAGAAACTTTCAAATAAAAGTGGTCAAATTATGGGCAGCTATTGTACGTAGTACATTTTAACCAGGTGGGTTTTGATGCTTACTGTTGTTCAGCTCTGAGTCTGAGCCTCCTCTACAGCAATACAATACATGCATGGTAATACATGAGCTAAAGCTAATTACAGCAATAAGCTGCTTCTGTACCAGGGTGTGAACACAAGCCAGAGGTTTTCAGTCACTCTCTCTAAGTAGTAGATAGATACTAAGCCTTAATTAATAAAGATGAAAATGAAATTCTTTGTTGTCTATAGATTAAGAAAGCAGGATCTTGGTACTTAAGTAACAATGAAAGCCATAAGACACGCATCAGGCATAAATGCACACCTAGGAGTTTTTTCTGTGCTCTCTCAGTACATAATTAGGAATAATCAATATGCTTACTACATTGTCTCTCTCTTGACTAAAGAAAGAACTCCCTTGTGCATCACAAGCTCAGCGCAACATGGCTTGTTCTGCAGGGGCAGACTGTCCCTGTTTGATTTGCATCAAGATAAACAGGCAGAAGATTAAAATTGATTTGACTTCCTCCCAGAGAGATAATTTTCAAGATGTATCCACAGGGCTTGCTAAAACAGGGCGCCGAATCAACATCCTTCATAAAAAACCTGACTACTCTGAACTGCATATACTATAATTGTACTTTCTGATTCTGAGATGGTAGGCAGTTTGTGAAAATAAAACGATTTACTAATACTCATTAACTGAGCTTTCAGGTAGGCTGGGAAGCAGATAAGCATATCATCCTCAATCTACAAAAAAGGGAAATGAAATCTGCAAGAAAGCTGGAAATAGAACTAAGAACTGCTTTTCGGGGCAGTGTCTTTACTGCCATTCTTTTTCTTCCACTGACTGTAGGTGCACTGTATGTTGACTGTGGGATCCTTTGCCAACATTTTCCTGTGGTTGAGTCTTTAGTCTGCCGGCACATTTGCAATATAGCTATTGTTCAGTTATTCAGCAGTTAATGGAAGGTACTCATTTGGGGTTGACTGAAACCCTGACCTCTTGCCATGACCTTTTACCAGTACTTCCCAAATGTACTTACGGTTACCAGATTACAAAGCCTGTAATGTTGAATCTGATCTCGTAGATTTCCCCTTCTTT
Organism: Limosa lapponica baueri; assembly: GCA_002844005.1. Lineage (NCBI taxonomy): Eukaryota > Metazoa > Chordata > Aves > Charadriiformes > Scolopacidae > Limosa > Limosa lapponica. The sequence goes on from KZ505784.1 coordinate 683,549, forward strand.
GCCCTTGAGAATGTCAGACCAGGTCCCAAAATTGATCAGTCTCTTTGGAAAGAACACCCCTCTAGATTAACAAGAGTTTTGAGTTACTGGAGCTGTAGTTCATTACATTCTGAGTATTTGAATTCTTAGTGAAAGCAGGAGGCTTTAAGGGCGCTTTTCGTCTCAGGGATTCGGCTTATTAGCAGGTGTTCTGCTGATGTGTCCTATATGCTTGACAGACATCAATTAAGATTATGGTAAGAGAGGGCCTGTAAGTAAAATACCATGTGTCCTCCTCCCATCAGCTATCTTGAGTCTGACCAGAAAACTGAACTGCCAGGTAACAGGGAAAATGTCTGAGGGCCTGAAAGAAGCAGTGACAGCCTTCTGTCAGTTTTAGGTAGACTTCCTTGTAAAATCACTCACAATTAATACTCAGGTCTCTGTAGGGATAGACGCTGAGAGCTACAAACAGCCCCTCGTCAACCTCCTTGGATAAGTTGTCCTATATCTTAAATCTGAACCCTTTGACTAATATCCTCCATGCTGTATACCCTAAACTTTTACCTATACCTGTGAGAGCTTGTAAAATCTTTCATTGTGGTGTTGGGTTTTTTTCAGGTCCATTTTCCTGGGTATTAGATCCTTTTCGAGGTAAGGGATGTTGTTACCAATAAAGTGAAATATACTGGTTGGTTCTAAAAAATGCAAAATGCTAAACATACAGCCTTTTTTATTAAAAAAGAAAAAGCAGCAGGGTTGTAGTACTCGGATCTCACTTGTACATTAAGAGCAGAGGGTCTCCTTCTACTGTGTGCATTTTATTTTGCTGGTGTTACTCAGAGAAAGAACTGCATTTAGGAAAGAAAATGATTGCAAGGCAGGTTATATGTGCAGGAAAATAGAGGAAGTTTCTCAAGCAGGAATTTGCCACAGGGCCAGTTCTGTAGAGTGGCCTGCCTGAAATACAATAGAAAACACAGGTGAAGACAGAAAGAAAAGGGACCACTCCAACCTTCCTTGCCTGTGGCAGAGTGGATTGCAGTGGCTAAGTGGTCTTCAGGTTTGTGCTGCCTTAAATTTGTATTTGCCAGAGTCCACTGGATTCTTTGACTTCTCTCCCTCCTATCCTATATGCCCAGCCTCCCAGCTGGCCAGCAGTGCTGAAAGAAACAGGCATCAGGGGCATACAGATACTTGTACTGGCTGTGCTCTCTTCCTTGGATGTTCCCTTGGACTCCATAGGCAAGCCCTAAGCTTTCTTCTTACTAGAGTCATTGGCTTACAGAACACACTTGCTGCATTGCTCTGATAGAGTGTAAAAGGCACAGTCTTGCAAAATACCTTCTTTTAGGGTACATACAGGACTGGTATAAAATTAACTGCGGCCTCCAGATGGCCCACCCAGATTCCTCTCTCTAACTCACCTCTCTTAGGCCTAGAAAGCAAATCATATCCCAGTATGTGCTCAAGTAGGCAGGAAATACTATAGATGCCACTGCTCCTTCATCCATGAAGGAGCTTTTAAATATTTCAGTTTCCTTCCATTTTGTCTGTGTAGTCAGGCCAAAGGTCTAAAAAGGCAGCGATTTAAGCTTGTAGCATAAAATGTGCCTAATTGAGTGGGCAGCTTGCTGTGTTCTGTCCTGGTTCCCGCTGTCTAAAAAAATTAACATGGCTGTTTTCAGCCTTTCCCCTTTATCACTGCTGGTTCATAGCATCTGAAACTGAGAAGCACAGTACCTGTTAAGATTCAAGGGTTGCACTGCTGTTTCCCTTATGAAATCAAATCATACTGGGGCTCACTTTCTTCCTGACCTCCTTCTCTTTACACAGCTTCTTCAGTTGACGCTTTACCTACTGCTCCCAAAAGTATATTATAACCCCCCTAATGTGCTTTAACTGTCAGATATTAATGTGTGTTATAGTAGTATCCTGACATGGAATTCTGCAGGTCTTACTCTGACAAAACTCCAGCTAACAGCAACAGGGGACGGGTTACTTAAGTGCTGAAATGGGACTGAGAACTACAATCTTTTCTCATATGTGGGGTTTAATTTTTGCTTCTAATTGGGATGCTTAACTTCAGAGTGGTACTTTTGACTTTCTTTTCAATTATTTTTTGAATGTGTAAGAGCAAGCTGATACGTATTTTCTGAGGTTGATATTAACTCTGGCACTGCAATGGCTGAACTTTTAGCACATTACAGTTTTCAGACATTGTCTTCATAAGACCATCTAAAGAAATCTGCATCCTTCTCTCCTTTTCCTCCATCATTTTCTCCTAATACCACTCTCCTCTATCACTTCGAAATCTATGCTTGACTCTTATATACACTTTGGGACCCAGAGCTACATCCATTTCCTTGGTTCACAGTGTTATGCTGTCACACTCCAATACACAGATGGGAAGATGTAAGCCAGGGCTTTTAGTGTCTCCTAGCCTGAGGCACCTCATCCTTAGACCCAGTCTCCAGCTCATGCCAGTGTAGAGTATCTAGCTTCTCGCTATGATCCATGACCCCCTGCTTCAACTGCATAGTTCATAGCCTCTTCATCTTTCTGCCACAACTCCTCTCCTCCCATCCTAGAGCTACCTTTTTTTCCAGGCTTCCCAGATCCCATCCTTCTGAACCTCTCTGCTCCATATGATTTAAGTTGCTTGTTCTCCCTGCCTCACAGTCCTTAAAAGCTTCCCCAGAGCCCTTCAGTCTTTGCCACATTCTCCTCCTACTCTGTCTTCCTCACTACAACACAGGGCTTGCAGTCTGAGAAACAGGGGGCTGTTTCTTCTCCCCTAGAGTCTCAGGTTCTTCAGTGCAAAGGTCTCAACATGCCTTTTTTTCCCCTCTTTCTCATTGTACTTGAAGGCAGGAAAGTAGGATAGGTCCAGGGTAAACCAGGCACATAATAGTTCTTTGTATGCTGTAAGAGTGGATAGCTCCAGGCAAGGTCAGAGAAAAACTAAGCCAAGAAATATATAAGCATGGTATACTTTTTTGAAAATGTAGTCTTTTCTGTTTCTCTTCACAAAGTGTCCAGTATTCAACACTTATCTTGTGAACCAACTTCAGGCCTAGAGCTGCTTTTGAACTGTTTGCTCTGATTCTTCATGTGCTCATTTCTTTGTATTACTGGTCACATGGTAACACTTCTGGTTCTTGGATGAACTATGTTTTCAAACAAAAAAGAGGGATTTGGACACATTATTTTTGTCTCAGAACTTTCAGTGAATGCAGCCATATGAAAAGGTATTACATCAGTGTTTCCTGGATACTTGGTTTTGAAAGAAAGCTTATTTATGTGAATGAAAGTTTGTGAAAAACAATAATACTGAGATACCATAATTTTATAGGAGCCAGGGCTGGTGGTTAATTTCTGAGAGTAGCAAACTAAGATTCAGGGCAGTACAGAGCAGAAGCGTGAGCCTGGCACAAACTGAGTGTATGCCGGTGTTTAAGGGTCGTGGTTGCCACAGGAGTGCGACTTAGAGCTTGAGTAAGATTGCAGTCAGGAGGAGTGTGGGGCTTGGCTTACCTGCTGTTTCCCAGTATGTTTTCATAAGCAGCTTGAGCATTTGGTTCGCAGTCTTCTTTCTTCCCCTGCTCCGGTCCATATTGGCTCGCAGTCTTCTTTCTTCCCCTGCTCCGGTCCATAATGCCCCACGTCTGTGTCAGCTGCAGCACTTAGCGGACCCCTGTGAACTAATTCATCTCAATCACCTTGCAGAAAATTGATGCATTTTGTTATGGGTCAATTTTCTGTCAGGCGATGAACTGTATCTGTTCACTGGGAGTCCAACAAGCACCTCAGTGCAAGGCAAGAAGTGGGAGTCTACAACCAGAGGGGGAGAGTTGAAAACAGTCTAATGTTTGTCTTTTGAAATTGCATCCTTCCAATATTTGACCTTCCCTGCTGAAAACCACTGGGAGGTATGTATTGCATGCTGTTTCCTGGGTTGGTACTTAAAGAATACGAAGTATCCAGCCGTTAACTCCTGTACTGTGGCCTTCAGGGTGGGAAAAAGGGGACCAGCATTTCAGGTCTCTTAGAAGGGAAAAGGCTGCGTGTCTCTCTGTCATCGAAGCGCTCAGAATGAGGTCACGTGCCCCAGGCCAGCCCAGATCCCTGCAGTCACAGATACTAGTGAGAGTTGATGGGAAAAAGTGGCTTAGTGCTATGCTTATTCTTCCTTTTTTTTTTTTTTTTTTCTGGGGACAGCCAGGGGCTACTGCAGGCTGTAGTGAAAACAGCAGCAGCCATGGGGCTTCTCCAATGATGCCGTCAAGGTTGTAATGCATTATGTTTTTGTATCAGCTGCGTATTTTCTTTCTGTGGAAAAGCAGCGATACATTATAAAGCAAAATGCCAAAAGCACTGAAACAGCCCAATCCTCATCTAACAGGAGCAGGCTGCAAAGGATTATCACACTGTATTATGTCTTCGGAAGATCAACTGATAATTGTGTGCCTTTTTGGAGGGGGACAGGCTTTTGCCCAATTCAAGTCACTAGGCACCAAACTGAAATACTAAAATGAAATACATAGTAAGTGAGGCCAGACCAACTGAATACAAGCTTAGCGTCTGAACCCAGATCCAAGAGATTCCATGTGCTGGCTTTAAAATGCTGGTAGTAAAATGATTTATAATATTACAGCTAATTAATCTTTAAAAAATGGATTATTGTCAGTGCCAACATCTACATTAATTTATTTCATTAACAGTAAGTGAACCAAAGCTTTGCCTTGAACTCCTCCAAGGGTAGATTTGTCTCAGTTTATCAAAGTTGTGGTTTTTCAGTCCATACAAAGCCTTCCAGCTTGTTTGCAACAGAAGACTCATCTAGGACTTAAACTATGACCAACTAGAAATCTGCATAAACATATTAAAAATCGTACACCAAGTATTTTACTGCTAAAATGAAAGGTGAACACATAGCTGTGGTGCATCCCCGGCTTGTTAATCTGCCATCTCGAGCTTCTATCATTCTGATTCAAATTAAATGGGAAGGTGCATCCTCCATCAAACCCAGACCTTTCACCTGTCACTTTCTCAGTATTTAAACTGCAAAAAATCAGGATGGAAAACAGGTTGCTTTTATCTATATCTTTGCAATTCAGCACTCCCAGTACAACCACAGTAGACTAGATAGGAGCAGAATCCAGGTCAAGAGAGATACATATTCTGCCACCTACTGTGCATCACAACCTGTCTGTCACTGACTGAGGAGGAGCACTTTTTCCTTGCTTTAATAAACATGCAATGAGATTTGAAAAAACCTTTCAAGAATCTACATACAAAGCTGCATATAGTCAGTATAGTAAATATCTAAGCTGCATCCTTCTCTGCTCTTGTCCTACTGACATCACTAACATAGTTGATCTTGGTGAAAAATCAGAGTTGTTTTCTACTTACATGGAAAATAACAGGGTTGTTTTGTAGCTGGCATTTGAAAACATCCTAATTGGAAGCTGCCATTTTTCTGAGAAGGCAAATTGCTCCTAGCAGGTTGTTTTTGCTATCTGATCTGTTCTTTGTTTCAGTCTTTCCTATATGAAGTTTTCTGCAGTAAATTTTCTCTCACCATCTAACTAATGAATATTTTCCACCTCCGTTTCTCCAGAAAACTAACATCCCTGTGCTAGATAGAAAAATGGTGCTTGACTGCCTCAAAGTTCATGGAGACAGTGTGTGAGAAACTGCTTCAGTAATATGCAGGCAACAGTGAGGGGACACACAGCTAGCTTGCCTGGAGGCAGGAGCTATCTATGGACAGTGGGATGCTGGTGCACCCCACATCGATGATACAAAAGAGGAAATGAAGAATAGAAAAGAAGAGAGAAAAAGATGGTGGATAACAATGATCCCTGGAGCTTGGAAAATGAAAGGTCATTTAAAAAGTCTTCTATTTTTGAATCTTGGATTTTCTTGGAAGTTTTCTTACAGAGTTGTTATTTGTGAAAGCAGCCTTTGATGTAAATGGACTGAATTTTTTGAGAGAACAGATACATTGAAAAGTACCTAAGAGATCAATGTGAATTAATGCATTAATGTAAATTAAATTCAGTCAGCATGAGCATCACAAACTGAAAGTGGTTATTTCTACCTACTTTCTACTTTAACACCATGTTTCAGCAAAAAAAAGAGTTCTTATTCTGAAGATAAGTCAGAATATTCAAGGGCAAGATTCAACTTTCCCCGTACTGTGATAGTACAGTGGGAAAGAGACCCTACATGTCCAGAAAAACATGCAAGGGCTACTCTGCTGTATCCTATGAAATAATTTCTAGTCCCAAACCTGGAAGTCTCCTCTACGAGGATCAAGTCCTTTGATTTCATGGAAAATATCAGTCCTGATAAAAACAAGATGTAGTGAGTTCACCTCACGTGTACTAAGTGGGAGAAAAATAACTCAACTGTTAACAAATCTTGTTTATTCCTGTTTCAATAAATAATATTATTTGCTTCAGCTGATGTCTGTGCATTTCTAGTGTTTCACTGCTTACTACCTTGATGAGAGGACAGAACAGAAGAGAGGAAAAATGCTAGAATGCAGACCAAAGATGCACAACTGTGGTAGCAGCCGAGCAGCAGGGCACATGAAATCTGGTCTCATGTACCTCTTGTTTGTGTAGGGTGCTCTGGTGTCTAATAATAAAACTGAGCTCATGTGTAGCCTTTTAACATTGGATCACTGGATTGTATTTCACTCATCTGGAGGGCTGCCTGTTTTCATAAAAGCTGTAGGAATATAATACTTTTGAGATCTCTAGCATTCTACCTGATGTGACTGAAATTGTTCAATGGGTTATACAAGTGTTGGAAGGAATTGTGACAGCACAGGCAAAAACACACACAAAATTCATTCATCATTTTCTCTTTTGCTTCTACTGCTTAGAGGGTCTTGATTATTTTATTTTAAATAATTCAACTGCTTTTGACATTAACAGTCCCATCATGTCAATCCTTCAGTGTCTTCTCCCAAGTCACAGGCGATAGGACAAGAGAAAATGGCCTCAAGTTGTGCCAGGGGAGATTCAGATTGGATATTAGGAAAAATTTTTACACTGAAAGGGTTATTGAGCATTGGAATGTTCTGCCCAGGGAAGTGGTTGAGGCACCATCCCTGGAGGCATTCAAAAGATGGGTTAACATAGTGCTTAGAGACATGGTTTAGTGGTGTGGGTTTTTTTGTTTTTTTTTAATCAGAGATAGGCTGATGGTTGGACTAGATGATCTTAAAGGTCCCTTCCAACCTAGACAATACTATGATTCTATGATTCCTGGATGTAGGGATCCAGGTACAAGAGGAGTAGACAGTCAGCACAATCCTAATTGTGCAAAGATGAAAAACTGAGCAAGTGACAAGGCTCAGGACTTTTAGGCGGAGTGTTTACAATGGTGTTTTTATTTTGTTAGTGACTCACTGTGCCGATTCACCCATGCTTTAGTGAAAGCTGCCTTGTTTAGAGATTCTCACTGTTCAAATAGACTAAGATTTTTCCCAGTAGAAAAGCTTGCAAAAGTCCCCTGGCAAAACTAAAGACTAAATAAAACTAGACATTTTAAAGTAAAACAACATGTAGACAACAACTTTAGTTTTAAGCAATGGCAAAACTTTTTTTATCCACCATAAAAATGGTTTCCCAATTTTTTATTGAGAAAACAATGTTCTTCAGCACTGACTCAAAAGCCTTGAGGCATCCAAAAATACAGGTGACCTCTGATACCTGAATGTAATCAGGGCAGTGTACCTTTAAATAGCTGAAAACAGGGACTGAAAGTGACTTAGGAGCTTCAAGTCATGGACTTTCACGGGATGCTTTTCAAAATTTTGCTTGTGATATGTTCATTCTTGTAATTAATGGATCGAATCACCCCAGAGGTTCTCTATCAAGCAACCGCCCGCTGACTCTGAGAGTTGCTGCCTTAGAGGAAAAAAACCCACCAAACCAAAACTATTCCCCCCCCAACACAATAGATTTGCTTCCCACCTGGAAGCATTTAAAGAATGTAAGTGGTCAGCATTCACTTCCCTGTTTATAAAAACCAGGTTGTTCTAAATGACTTGCTAAACTGTTGAACTATTTCAAGTAATGCACTGGATTTTGCTGTGTGTGCTGGGAGGGAGGGCTGCAAGGCTGGGTTGTTTCCACGGCGGGGGGGACTCGGCTGCCACTTTCCTGAGTGCTGCGTGGTGCTGGGGGCTGCCTGGGGGAGCAGTCAGTCATCTGCAGGCGGGAGACCATCCCAGCATGGGGCTGGCTGTTTATTTTCAAAGCCTTTGTACCTCAGGTTACTTGTAAGGCTGATGCTTGGGGAGTTCTGCTAAAACTGGACTGTATATATTCCCTGGTTTGCCTGTAATTTGCAGTTTATGAAAACCAGATGGATGACTCCGTGCTTTGCAAGTTAGTATAGGGATAGGAGCTTCTGACATAAGAGCAGCTTTTACAGAAAACACTGAGTTAAGAAGATTCAGGCTCAAGCTAGATTGCTTCTTCCCTCCCCCCCCTTTTGTCTATTTTTACTGCATCATTGGTATGTGTCCAAGGAAGGTCGGCCATATCATTCGGAAATACAAGGGGATAAACTTTTGACTGTCGGATCTCTTCAGGCTGAGAGACTCCAGAGTAAATGCACGGGGAGAGAGAATTAAAAGCAGAGATTTCTTTAGGTGAACTTTTTTGGTTGCCTGCTCTGCCAACAACAGCAGTGTAAAATAACGAAGAAACTGCAGCAGTTCCCCACTGTCTTTCTAAATAATGTAAGTTACCCTTTCACACTCGTCTCTAACTGTCCGTGTGCTTTTTCTGCTTTCGAGTGTTTTGTGAGAGCAGTGGTTTTACAGCGAGGGAGCTCTTTGCCAGGAGCTCTGCTGTGTGAAGGAGTGAATCGCTTTGTCTTTCTTTTTCTTCTTTAAGTCAGGGTGGCAGCGGGGAAGCCGAGCAGTTTGACACCCCCTGGCTTTGACAGTCGCGCTAGCTCGACTTTAGATGCCTGTCGAAACCTTTAAACCTTTTCAGCGTTTGTGGGGAAATTCGTTTGTAGTTGGTAAAAGACAATAGCAAATGTTTTGATTGAACCGTGTGTGTCAGGCTTGCTGTAAGAGCAGGCGTTTCAAAGGGGATTGTGTGATGCTGTGTAAACAGGACAGGATGTGACAAGGGAAAACAAATGTTTCCTGCTCTTTAATATTTAAAGGAAATAATTGAAACAGGGCCAAGGAGTTTGCCTAGGAAAGAAATAGTGATGTTTATTCAAAGCAAAATGACGACTCTGTAAATCTGAGAGGACAATGCCAAGGTCTAATTAGGAGAGTTTTACTTTTCACAGGTGTTCAGGTTTTTGAAGTTGGCAGTTGGCATTCGTGTTGCTGTATTCTGCTGTGCTTTTGTGAAGAGTAACTTGAGTCATTACCTGGTGTGTGGCTCTCTGTAGGTTATTTATGTTTGTTGATTTCCCCCCTTTTTGTTTATTTTCCTATTTTCAAAATGCAGTCTAGACAGACTATCAGGCAGATGGATAGGTTTAAGTGAAAACAAGGGATTACAATGATAATGCTCCAGGTAATATACCAAGAAAAAGACGAAAATCGCCCTGAAGTCAAACATGCATTTGGCCCAAACAATTACAGAAATGTTCATTTATGTGGGGACAAATAAGAAAACTGTGGTGAAAGTACAATGATTAAATATTTCTTGGATAAGGATGCGGCATAAGGAAAGTTGCTTTCTCTTTCGGCCTTGGATTTTTTGGCTTTGAGGGCAATGGATTTATTACCTGGATAACAGTTCCGTGGCTGACTATTGTGGTTTAATCATCATCAGTTTTTTCTTAAAATTCCACATTGCTGCTTGTGTGAGAACTGAAATTAAATTGATTAACAATACTAATGAGAGCTTGTAGACATTGTGATTATTTGGAATAAACTTGGGCATACAAAGTGTAGGGCTTGAAAAGCATATTAGAAGGTTTGGTTTGTTAAAATCTGTCTAAATGTGTTTATTTTAAAGCTAGCCCCATAATCTTCTGGAAGATGGACTCATGATATCTAAAGCTTGGAGTGGTTATTGAGAGAAGGTACCAGGAACCCACTGTACCTGGTCTTGGGACTGCATCGTCCTGCTAGAAAACAAAGCCTGCAGAAAGAGGAGGTTAATCCCTGTTTCCAGAGAGTTTTTTTGGGGCTATCGGTCTGTTGTCTGCTGAAAAAATGAAATAAGGCTTCTGTGCTTTGGCCCTCATCTAAACCGGCTTATCATAAAGCAAAGATTTCCTCAAACTTCTCAGCAAAGCATTTGACAAACTTGAGTTGTGAAGAAACTCCCTGGTCTGATTTGGACTTGCAGTGCCCACACTTTGACTATAAAGAACAGCTTGGTATTTTCTGCATTGAGGGCTCATTTCAGTCCTTGAGATTCATCCTTTTTCATGAGAAATGGCTTTGATACACCTTTGTATATCAAAGCACACCATGGCTTTCCTCAGGGAGGAGGCTAAACAACTTCTTTGTTTCTTCAAGGAACACAGCTAATCCATGCTGCTTAAGGGCCAGAACGCAACACGCAGTGGGTTTTATGACAGAACCAATTCTAGATTTGATTATAGGGTTTCTGGGAAGAGGCAAAAGTTAAAATAACGGAAACATTTATTTCAGCCAACTGGTAAAAGTCTTACGGTTTCTTTGTGTAATGCGTAAAGAGAGACAGCAAATGTATCATGCCAGATACAGAATAAAAATTAGAAGTGTATATATGTTTAATGACTTTTTTTGGGGGTCTTAAATGTTCATCTTTTTCATGGAAGTTATTTTCCATGTTCTAACTAGAATATATGAGTTCAGTGAAATCTTGGGTTTGAGGCTAGGTTTGAGACAAACACTGTCCATGGCCTTGACAGCACATGTGAATGCTGTCTGAATTCTGCTATGTCCAGCAGCATGCACAGTGTCTGCAAAATTAGACCTTACCTGGACAAAGATGACAGTTCTGCTGGGGGATTTCCCCAGTCCATGATAGTGTTCTTTCTCTGGGAATCCCAGTTTTAGCTTGAATGTCAGGTTGGTTACTGGAAAATCCCAGATAATTGGTGCTTGAAGCCATCATGAAAACATGCTGGGCCTGTCTTTGCCTGATAATGGAATTTCATTAATTCATAACAAAAATAAGATTTGGACAGCTTATATAAACAGAGTGATGCTTGTGATTACTTTGAGGAAAACTGGGGAGTTAAATGAACTGAAAAGGTTTGGGGTGTCCTAATGCGGAGAACAAAGTGTTGTGCATTACTATAGTGAAGCTGAAATTTAATCATCTGCATAAAGTATTAAACATACAGTTTTGCATAAACATGTAATATTGTGTCTAGACACACGAACTATTTATACAAAAACAAAGGCACAGTGTATGGTAGGTTGGGATGAATCCTTGAGCCAAATGTAAAAGAATTGGATTTGATCAGTTGGCAAGCATATTGTCTCATCAAAATTAAATGTGTCTGAGGATACAAGTGTAGCTAGTTTGAACTATTTGTTTATACACAGCAGCAAACATATGTATTACTCTAAATAGTAAAGTCAGTTTATAAAGAATGATCCTTAATACAGTTGCATTATAGAAGGGAATAGCTCTTCAGATTTAAATAGCTGTTTTAAGGACACTGCAATATTCTATATTATAAAGAGCCATTAATTCCAAAGAATCTGCCTGGATGCCATCCTGTGCAGTGTGCCCTACATGAACCTGCTCTGGCAGGGGAGTTGGACTAGATGATCTCTAGAGGTCCCTTCCAACTCCTATTATTCTGTGATTCTGTGAAAACTCCAACACACTGTTTTTACAACTTTTTTTCTTATTTTTCAAGCCCTAAAAATTTTCTCCTGGAATTTTGCCCATCCGTATTTTGCAGGGTAACATATATGAATATATATATATTCTTTTTTTAGTCAACTTTCAGGGACTGCGTTGAAGAAGTCCAGTGACTGTCGGATTGAAACGCACTATTGCAGGTCCTATACTTGGCTGACACCTTCAACCAAAATTAGATAGGCTATTTCTGGAGACTGCAGGTTGTGGTTACATTATTGCTGATGTTTGTGGGTTAAAAAAAAAAAAAAAGAGATGGGGGGGGAGCTAACCATGTGAAACTCATGACATGAGCTGTTAAAAAAAAACAAGACTCTGAAACAAAATTAATATTTATTGAAAGGAATAGATGTTGGTAATTGAAATAATCATTGTTTGGCGGTTTCTAAAATACTGAAGGGAAAAGAGCAGGTCTTAGCATTCACATGAATAGACTTCATCTCTATGTACCTCCTTTTTTGATAGGTTACTTTTCAAGACAGATGTGCTGCTTCTGTTAGAATTGGGCCTGCTCCTGTGTTTGTAAAGTGACATGAACAGATTGGAGGCAGTCCCTTGGTGTGCTGTAAGGTTTATGTTGACATGTGCTTGTAATGGAAAGAGCTGCTTGGTTGCAAACACTTAACAAATGTAATTTGGAAGAATTCCTGTTTTGTGAGAAACTGTGCAAGATCTCTTCCTCTTCCTCTTTATTTTTGATCAACGGGAATAAAGTCCACCTCCACTGAGCAAAACACAGGTTGACCTTTGGAGAGATGAAAATGGCATTTCATGTCAAACTTTCAAATTGTTTTATTTCTATAAAGACCAGTTTTTATTGCTGTGATTTAAATAACTAAATATTTATTGTACAAATTGTAATATTAAAGAAATTTATATTTTACCATAGACTCTGTAGACATTTTCTGTCACAGAATCTGTAGATCTGTCTTGGCACTGCGTGTCATACCTTCTAATAATTGGGGTGGTTAGCTATATTTTAATTGGGAATTGCTTATTTTAAAAGGTGAATTTAGCTGGAAGTCAGTAATTTAGTTTGATCACAGGATCAGCAGTTTGTAACTGGAATAGCATGAAGCGAAATAAATGACCTAACACATCACTGTAATGTACTGTGTGGGGACAGCCAAGGATCTAGTCAGCTGAGAAGTCTGCTGGCAACCAGGCAGCCTTTCCACTTCCCAGCTGGATTTCAGGGCAATAACTCAAAAGCAAATCCCATTCAGAAGGAAGAATTGAAATAGCAATTGGAATATAGTTCTTGAGGTGCTGAACAGATAGCGTGGCAGGTAGATGTAGGCTGGCTCCATCCATCTTGCTACTGATTAGTTGCAGTAGGGTTAAAAGAGGCACAGCTAAATTAAGAAGGAGACTAATCATAGATGTGAAAAATGTTAGCAGCATGTATTCTGGCACTTCTTACATTACATGGTGATCCTGTTAACACAAGCATCAAAATATATCCTGTATGGCTGGACTGCTACAATAATTTACAAAAAAAATGCTACTGGAATGGCTATGAGGATTTACTGTTAGATATTAAATCTAGGCTATAATAACTTTAAGAATATGCCTTGCCACTAGGAGAAGACAAATGACTTTAAAATGCACTGTAATCATATATTCCCTAAATGTTCCCCTGGAAGAACTCTGGACAACTCTGCTTTTTATGGTCAGCACTTTTGCTCATGTGTAAAACATTATTCATTCTCTCTCACTTTAAAACCTTCTGATATTTTGGATGCATTTTAGGAGCAATTAATTAGGTGGATGGTGATCTTCAGTCCTCGTGCCAGGGTGGATGCCCTCTGTGAAAGAGACATAAAGATTGGAGTACATGCAGTTACTTTTGATCAGGTTTTAAATGCATGAAATGAATGTTCAGCAATCTGCCTGCTCCTAATCCAGTATGGATTTATTTGCTTTAGTGTTATTAGTCTGTCTAAACATGTGTATGATCAGTTTATTTCTGGGTGACTTTCTGTTCTTTTGTCATGTAAAGCTATTTGTTCTGTGCTACCATTAACTTCTGTTCTTGATTATTTTTTTCTTTCAATTCTGGAAACGTAGACTCACAATCCCTTTTTTTTTCTGTTGGTTTTTGTGGGTGTTGAATGCTGGGTTTGAGGATATCCCTCCATTGAACTTGTAATTTGGAAAATTATCAAGTGTGGAGTGATGACTTAAAGAAAAGGTTGAAAGTTTTAGTCGCTGCAAAGATTTATACTGTGCCTGCCGCCTCCTCTGTAAAATTTTAGTAAAACTTGGTTAGTTGTGAGCTTGAAGATGTGTGCTATCTACCAGTGTGTTTTCTGAAGCGCTTAGGAGTTGATTTAGCAAGGAAAAAGCAGTGGCCAGATTATTCTGAGCTACATAACTCTGACTAGTATGAAAATATAAATGTGCAAAGATGCTTCTGCACCTTGTGCAGAAGAAAACCCTCTAAAGCAGGGATGGAATCTCGAGCAAACACACTTCACACAATTACTTACAGAGACCCAACCAGAAAAGGGCACTCAAAAGATTTTGCTGCACTTAGAAGTGCTCTTGAAAAGATCCCCAAAAATATGTTTTTGTGTGCCTCTGAATGTATTAATCTTTAAAGTGGTCTGTGGAGAGGCTTAGTATGTGTACCATATTTAGCCCCAGCCATATTTGGCCCAAGATCTATGTTATCAGAGAACTTGCATACAAGTTTGAGAAACAGGACCTCCTAAAGAGCAGATACCACCAGGTTCAATGGTGTCAGGTGTCTTCAAGGCCACTCTGGTTCTCCTGAGAACAGTTAAATGTTGTAAATACTGTAAATCAGGCTGCTTACAAATTCCTTGGGAACTAAAATTACCCCCAGGAATGAGAACCCAGGACTGAGAAGCAAGCCTTTTACAGCATACAAGAACTATTCCAAGCGGAAAAACTGCCATGGCTTGTCTGCATATGCACAGTATTTTTTATTTCATTTTCCAGTGAGGAAATGGTATTTGTGAAATACCCTTCTACAACTTTCTCTCCTGTAATCCCTATATTGGTGGAAGTGTTAATGTAAACCTTCAGGGATTAACTCTCACAAGATAAGCTTCTGCAGGTGGTTTTTTTGTTGTTGTTGTTATCTTGAAAGCAGATTTAATTTGATATTGAGAGCTCAAGTAATTGCACTGTAATGGGGTCGAGGAACCTAGGGACCGAAAATCAGGTAGAGCCACCACAACCAAATTTCGTACCAGCTGAGTTTTTTGCCTCCTGAGTATTACTCTGAGACAATACTGTTATATGGGTTAGCGTGTGGTCTTCCCAATGCGCTTGAAAGGCTTGCTGGGCCATCTGCAAAGAACAGGCTTTCCTCTTTACTTACTACCTGATTCTTAGTCTGCTCTCTATATTCTACACCTCAGCTTAGAAAATATTTTACAATAAAGAGATAAAATTAAGTGTTGCGCCATGAAGATGCCTATTTATCAAATACACAGTGGTAATTTTTTTGCCTTGCATCTACAATAGCTGGAAATAAATTGTGAAGTACAAACAAGTTCTGAGATACTTCATTACTAATTAAAGATGAATAATTTTCCATTAATTCACAAGAGTAATCCTTTACTTAAAATCTCTCAGTGGAGACAAGTGCAATCCTTTATTACATAGAAAACAGAAGACAGGATGTAACAGAGGACTGTTTTACAAGAACTGTGCTACATGTTCTGTGTAGGCAAAGTACCACCTCATCCCTTAGCTTTGTCATTCTAATTAGCTTTTTTACTATCCCTCCTACAAAAAAAAAAAAGAACACAACAAAACCCCAGACTAGACTGGTGCATGCAAAAATTTTTGTGAATTTGCAAAAAACATGTGATTAGTTCCAATTCCTGGGCTTGCAGAGTCCAAAATTTTTGTTTGTCTTATCAGAAGCTGACACATTGCACAGTCTTTAATATAAGTAAGTAGAAGAGCAGGAAGGCTTCTTCCCATATTTAACTCTTCGGATGGATTTTTATCTGTGCTCCCGAATGGTGGCCTTTACCCTCTGAACAACCACCATTGTTTCACCTCTGGGATGTGCTCTTGCAGAAGGCCTGCTCTGAAGGTCTGCACCCTCTGGAGGGATGTCTATTGAGGAAGGGGGAAAACTTTTAAATTTTTAAATGAGGAGAACCAGGATAGTGGCCAAGGCTTGATTTCCCCAAACTCTATGGCATTGCTTTTAGAAGAATACAGAGTGCCTCTGCAGAGGAACAAGACAAATGTCACTCTTAAGCAAATATCACTAGAAGTCTCTTTGTGGTTTTGTGTTTTTTTTTCTTTTTTTGTGTTAAGGATAAAGTAAATTTGAACAGGTAGAAGAAAGTGGGGAGAAATGCTAGGTTAGTATTGTATTCGCTATGAAATGGTTCTCTGCTTGGGGTGATGACTAGGCAGTCTCCATTGTTGTGAGTCTTGTTTGTGTGACTTGAATTGGGTGTACATGCTAAAGGTACTCTGTGGCCCTGAGTGGTAATCTTCATGCAACAGTAGTGTATTAAGGCAGCTCTCTGATGGATTCATTTCACCTGACATCCCTAAATGGCAGGGCTCTGCAAAGTGATAAAAACAGCCCTGTGGAGTCATTAATGTCCATTAACTACGCCAAAAGGGAGGGTCTACTATGACAGTTCCTGTGATGTCTACACTGACTATTTTGAAGGTTTGTCTGGGTCAAATCAAACGTAACTCCAGCTTAGCCTTATAATTTGGGTGGTGGCTGACAGTGAATGGCTACAGAAGGGCATAAGAATAGATCAGATCCATCATGATACTCTCCAGAATGCTCTTTCGTCTTCAATGATTTGTGCGTCCTGTTCTGCTTCTGATAGAACTGGTGTCTTTGTATTTTAAAATCTTTAATTTATTTATCCACCATGAATTTGTCTTTCTCTCCTGGAATGCCTATAAAATATTAACCGCTGTAAGCATCCTGGGGCAATGAGTTTCACAGCTCAGAGGATGAAGAAGTATCCAGCACATTACTGGTAGCCTTAAAAGAGTTTTCTCATCTATGGCCAATAAAAAGGAAGAGTAAAAAGTAGTAGATATAAATTGTGAATAAAATTTAACTCAGAGTACAGCACGCTACCAAAAACCTAGTGATTGCTGTTTCATCAGGCATCCAAAAGCATTTAAGTAATTTGAATACATCCTAACAGACCCATACTGTGGTATCTGAGTTACAGAAGTTCAGTATCTGAGATAGTGCAGAGTCTGTATGTCCTATTTGTAACTGGTTTTCCACTAGGATTTCTCAATTACTTTTAGCAGCAGTGCCTACAGCTGGTTCCTTGACATGCATCTCCAATGGGTCTTGTTGTTTACTGTATATAAACTGTATCAGCAACAGCATGATGGTACATCTTGTCACAGTCATTGTGACTACTTCTAAAGTGTCAGGCAGTTCTTGTATCTCCTCATAGAGTTTGCAAAGGGAAGAGGATGCGAAGATCTGTTCCTGTTCTCTGTCTGCAAAAGATTCAGGCTATATAAGCTACTATCTTACAGCTCTTTCTTTACAAAAATAGCCCTTATCCAAATTAATGGGTGGCTATGAAAACTTATTTCATAACGTAGAAAGGTACTTGGTGTCACAGATGTGGTTAAATGGCAATAGTTGTACTGTGTGAGGCATTAAGGCATGGGCTACATGTGCTTGCACAGGCTCTGTGTTCAGTGTAGCTGGTACCTATCACAGTGTGATTCTGGTACTTGAAAGAGATTTCCAGGTGCTATCACAATCCAAATGATAATGTGGCTGATTTAAGACAATATTGTTGTTAGCTGTCCTGATACCAGTGTTTTTTTCAAGTGTTTTTTTTTATTTAAAAATACAGCTGCATTCACATGGTTATTATTTTCTAGACTGTCTCCTGATTTACTTTTCATGTACTTAAAAATGTACTGGTTTTCTTGTAAGGTAAAATGGATGTATTTTCATATAGAAAAGAATGTTCTGTATATCTCAGTTCAGTTTGGGAGAGTCTTAAGATTGTGTCATATGAGTGGTTCTACTTTCCTTCTCTTTCATTATCTGTTGCTTCATGAGTTGTGATGTCAGTTAAAAAGACTGATACTCATTCAGGAAGATATGTATGAGGGTCTTCTGAGAATGTAATTTTTGCAGAAGTCTGACCTATTCAGTGCTGGGCATTTACTTATAAGCATCCTGGCAATGCCCCTGTAGGAGCCTTAGGCATTGGGCCTGAACCTGCCCTGCATGATGAGAACCTGGAAGAGATGTCTAAAAGAAAGCTTAGGAGAGGTATTTTTGAAGGTGAAGGATAAAGGTGGACACCTTTTACTACTGCTGCTCCTTGCAGCTTGTATCATGTATAAAACCTTGTACCTCAAGGAAAAGGCCTGAGGAAGGGCCACTAGGACTGTCTGGAGATCCAGCCCCGCTCCAGGGATATGGTGGGTTTTGCAGTCAGATAACTGCATCTTACCATGGCTGTAAGTGAAACTCTGCTGTGGAAACACATACTGGGAATTGATGCATTTCTGCAGATAAAGCACAAGATACGGGGGCCACTTTGTCTGCGCTGTAGAAAGGTTTCAGCTTTTTCCCATAACAACAGTTCTTTAAATAGGAGCGCTGGCACGCAATCAGCAAACCAGCGTCCTTGCTGAGGACTGGAAAGACGTGTTTACTGGGTGAAGTTCAGCCATTGGGTGTTCCCACGTTGTGAAGTGCTGGAGCTGACTACTTCTAAGTCAAATGGAGCAACCCTGTGAGTGCGGAGTACAGAGTCTTGCAGCTGGCATGCCCAGGCTCTGTGCGCTTGGAGCTCCCCACAGGATCTGTAGATGGCTTTTTGTTACTGTCGTTTGGGCTGTTCAGCTCCTGTGCCCACAGCCATTGTTAAAACCCACAGAGCTCCTTTTGCCAAGGTTGTTCTGACATTGTTTCTCACTATTGCCGGTGCTGCCAGACTACCTGCTGTATGCAGCCACGTGTTTATTTACTTGCTGTGAAAGTTCAGCATTGTGTTTTTGCCAACATAAAGAGCCTGCCTGGGTAAACCTCTGCCCGCCACTTAACGCTTGAGCAAGGTCTTTGAACCCGAGGACGATAAACACATCTCTGTGTTTTTGAAAGACATTTCAGTTCAGAAGAAGACTTAGCAGACATAGAAGGTAACATCGCTGCTGGGCTCTGGGCAAGAAAATGAGGTGGGTACTGCACAAAATCTAAGGTAAATATGGAGGTGCAGCAACCAGTGTTTTGTCTTTTAAACAGTGTAAGTGCTGTGAGGACGTGAGCCCGAATTCAGCCGGCTCACAGGCTGGAGAGGAGCTCTTCCTTCCCCCTCCTTCCTAGTCCCTCTCGCAGATGTGCTTTTGGCAGAAACCTTAGCTGCTCAGGCGCCCTATCTGCTGTGTGCTATGCACTAAGAAGATGTGAATTCCTTCACTTTCTGCCTCCATTGTTTGCTTTTTTAACGCTTGGATTCCATCTGCTATTTCTTGCTGGGAAACTCCTATTTTTTTTTTCTCCTGGTTTATCTTTCGTATACTGTATCTGCTGGGAAGTGGGTTTTGAAGGTTGCAAGACAAAAATTCTGAACGACTGGCAGTCTCTTAAGTTAATTCTGTGAAGAAGTTACATGGCATGTGGTGATTGATTGCTGGGTGCTGCCTTCTCCCTTCATGATTTGAACTCGGTGCTAGTTCAATAAATCCTACTGAAGTAAATGGAAACAGAAGCAGAGGAACTTTACTTTGCAGTGATCAACAGAGAATATATGACAAAGCTCCAGTACCTGATGTATATCACCTCTCCTAAAGGGAAAGTTGCAGAACTGTAAGATCGAGTGGAGAGGCAGTGTGGGGCAGATCCAGAGGAGTGTTTCAAGAGGGAGTGGAGAGTTCAGCCTTCACCACACAGCGCAGTACCAAAAGCACTGAGCATTTGCTACTTGCTTCTACCTCTCTTGCCATTGCTCAGCAACCCTGAAGAAAATGCCTAGAGCATTTTTCAATGTACCTGCTATCTAACAGTATGTAGAAAAGGCCAGGGACCTCTTTCCAAATACATTCTTGCTCAACCTCCTGCTTTTTGTCTGTGCTGCCTGTTATCCTGTGCCTGGAGGGGTTAACAGTGATTAGTATGGAGTCTCCATGGAGCACTTTTATTTCAAGTAGCATTTCAGAGCAGATGTTTATGGAAGCAACAGTGATTTGATGTGCAATTTTAATTATTTGTCAGTTCAGCTTGGTTTGATTTGAGCCTGTGTACCTCTAAAGGGTAAACAGAGAGCTGTCAGTGTTAGCAAAATAGGTAGGACTAGAGAGTCAAAATTGTACAATGTGATGTTAACAGCACTAAGCAGTTAATCAGGGTAGGGTTTTTTTCAGTATAGATGCTCTGACTCGCTGCTTTGGATGGCCTTTTACTTAGGCCTGCACAACATGTAGCCTCTGAAATAATTACTTGGACCTACCTCACTGCAGATATTATTTTTTTTTAATAGCTCACCTGAGAATATAACATTTTATTAATCATGGAAACAGCCCTAAATGACAGCTCTGAGGCTGTCATTTAACCTGATACATGACAGTTTAATCCTATCATTTCCCTTTGCATGCTCTTTTCCCCTCATTTCCTACTCCTTCTCTCTGAAATCTCATTTATGAGAACATTGACCATTTGGTTGGGGATTCCTGGACTTCCACTGCAAGCACTCAAATTGTCCTTGCATATGCAGTAAATCCGGTGTGCTCCAAGTGTGTTGAAATTGATTGTGCAAGGCCCTGACCCAAAATGAAGTCCTGAAAACCTCAGACGACAGCCTTAAAGTAGGTATCATATCTCAGCTGAGTGATGACTGAGTGATTACACAAGCTCTAACCTGCCAGTCTTGTCCCCTGGTGTATGCAGGGCAGCCACCTGAAGGTTCCCTCTCCATCCAAGGGCAGGACAGTTGGGAGATGGGGTCTGTGGGGATGGAAGCAGGACTATTGCACCACCAAAGGGTGATGGAAAAGGGGTACTGCAAAGGGACGCAGAAGTTGTAGGGATGGGAGAGAGAAGAAAAGGGTGTATTAGATGCCAGCCATAACCCTTCCATCCTCTACAAATTGGAGTATAACGTACATTGATGTTTTAAGAGGCCCACCCATGTATTTCAGGTGTTCACCCTGTTATAAGCTTTGATTACAGACTGAGGAAAGGAAGGAGGGAAAAGCAACAAAGCATTAAACATGTACAACTATTAAGCAAGGCTTTCATTTATAGAAGTGGCTTCTATTCCTGTTATTCCTGTCCCTTTAGCAGTTAAAAGCTTTTAAAAGAAATCTAATTCATGACAACAACATCTGACAGCCCATTTCTGTGCAGAAGAAATGCCAGAATATAGAGCTTGGTTCTGGTGGCCATAGTGCCCAGCCCTGCCACCTCAATGGCAAACCCAAAAGGGGAAGGAGAAAGAATGACACAACGTGGAGAAGAGCAGTTGTGTTGGTGCTGCCTGACTTGCAACATCAGTGCTGGAGACAGGCAGGGGATGCAGTCCCATCAGCCAAGCTTGGGCTGACTGAGCAGGGAGGTCAGGCTGTCCCAGCCTGGCTGCAGGCTGTTTTGTACTACAAAAGCCACAACCCTGGCAAGCTAAACTAGGCATAAGCAGAAGTTAGAAGGAAATGGAAGAAGGTGGCAAAGGCATAGGAGGATGGATGCTGGGGGTGGGGGGAGGGGACAGGGGCTGGGAAGGTCTCCAGCAGCCCAGCATTACATCCCAGGCAAACCTTTTCAAGTTCTTCGCCTCCCAGGCTACGACAAGCCATGTGTTGGGTCACAAGCTTCGGGGAAAAGCATCTGCTCCACTGGATCACAAGATGGGAGAGTGATCGTGGCTCCAGGATGTGGCTTGTGGGGAGGCACCAGGACCTAGCAGAGCTCCTTTCGGGGCAGACATGCCCCCCAGTTCACAGTGGGAGGAAGCCGTGGCTCTTCCCAGCCCACGTGAGCTACAGCTTGGGCTACTGGAGAACGTGGGGTCAGGGCAGGAATTTGTACTTGCTCTGCATGGGTGCACAGCTGCAGTGGGGAAAGGTAAAGGTACCTCCACTGCTGCTGTCTCATCAGGATGACTAAGGACCCTTGATTCCCAATGTGGGCATGGTCCCACAATGACAGGGCTTGGTTGTTTCACCCTACTTACTTTCCTGGCGCCAGGGTCAAATAAAGGTTGGGGCGCTGGGTGATGGCTGTAACAGCCCATCCTCTCCTGTATTTGTGTTCCCAAACTAGCCCTCATTCCCAGCATGCTGGCTTTGGTTAATTGATTTCTAGTCTCTCCCACCTCTTATTTTCCAGTCAGTCTTAATTGCCAGGACTGTATTAGTTGACCATTTAGTTTGGGCTAACCCAATATTATTTTCTTCTGCTGACCTTAAAATCTCTTTTGTACAGCAGGCTGAGTTTGACTACTCGCCCTCCAGTCAGTTTATAATAGAGGTTTCACTGCATTAATCTTAACCTGGAGTGTTTAGATGACTTATTTAATATTAGGGAAGGATATACCAATACCTACTTATGGTCTGTAAATTAGCTGTGAGGTTTTCTGGTGACTTATTATTTATGGGCTCCCTAGGAATATGAATTCAGGTTGTGTTTGGAACAAGGAAAGAATAACTTTTTCCAAAAGCATGACAATTACAGGGGTGATAACAGGGGCTGGACCACTCTTCAATGGCACTATGAAGATGGCATGTGCTATGTATTTTCTCTCCAGAACTTACTTTGCTAGTCAGCAGTGATGCAGATAAGTCAGCATCAACGATGAGTGCAGCAAATTTCTGAGGGAAAGTAGCCTGTTCTTTTTTTAAAAAACCCATAACAAACCAAACCCAAGCACATAACAACAACCCCCACTCCCATCTCCCAACTCAAAAGACATACACATACAATAAGCCTATTTGAAACAGGCTGGTAGTAACTGCTATGGGGGTAAAGTACAAGACTGTACACTGAGATATGAATCCATTTCCTCTTCACTAGGGAGAAGAAACCCACATAGCAACATTCAGCATATAAGAACAAAAATCTCAAAGGACGTGCTCTGACTTTTGTCTCATTTTCCTTGCCACAGTGCCACATTTTTGTTTTGTTGAAGCAGCAGGATTATTTGCAGAATATCAGATCACTGTCAGCAGGCAGCTTCTCAGAGTTAATTATAAGAGAACTGCACTTTGAAGCAATCTCTCCTTTGGAGGTGTAGATCCCTGTGAGAGTGGCTGCAGCTGTGACTCCTGCAGTCTCCTTTGGCCATGAGGTACGTTACGGGATTGGTTCTTATTCGAGGGGTATGTAGTCCTTAATACTGACTGTAAATGGAAATAGTAGTTTGAGCAATACTTGTTATTCTGGTTTAGTGTACGTAAATTTGATGCTTGAAATGAGCAAGGAAAAGCAAACAGCAAAGTGACAATTGCATGCTTCTCTCTGAGAGTCTTCTACTTCGGTTCTGGGGGTGCCACTTCTGTATTTTCTGTCTTGATTTTTGTTTTAAGTGTGTCTTTGTTCCAGTGGCAGAAACAATGCCTTGGATCTCCCCGTTGTGGGAGTGAAAAACGTTGCTTGCTCTTTGCAGTGGGGGTTCTCTAGAGGGCTTAAAAAGACAACAAAAAACCCAACTAAACATAGAAAACCACCCCTCCAAAAATGTGCCTGAAATCGCTGGGCTTTTTTTAAACCTGCTGTGCAGATGCCTGCTTCTTCTGACCTGCTGAATGTTGGAGCTGAAATGAAACATATCTTGTTCTCTCTCTTTGACAGAGTTCAGCACATGTTCAGGGAATCAGAGGAACAGTATTTTGGCACAAGCACCTAAAATCTTAACACACGCACACACGCTGCCTGATGTTTCATTTCAGGTTATAAACTGGATTACAACATGCTTTCACCCTATGGGCATTACCCAGGGAAACCAGGCTGATCTGCCTGATGCATAAAACCAATCTGGCTAAATGATTGCCAAGTGGAAAGTAAATGATGTACGCAGAATCTATTTTTTTAACAGGAATTTAGATTACATCTCAATCATGCTAAATTATTATTAATATTATTTACCGCATCAGTCCAAGAGTGGAGTAAATACTATATTCTGGAAACTGTGCTTGAAGAGCTTGGGACAATGTTTTAAACTTCTAAAAACACTCTATCTGTCCTAATTAAGTCAGAGTAGCACAGACAGTATTTAAACCCCACATTTTTTCTTCTTGATGCAAATGGACCTTTGTGTCCTTTTATTTGTGGGAAGCTTTGTTAGCCTCAGTTAGCTGAAATACTTGCATATGATTTGTTGTTTCAAAAGAAAAGATTCACTGTATTTAGAGATGCAAATACTACCTTGTCTGCAAAAACCACCAGCTGTTATACTGGAAGACAAAGCTAATTCTATGTTGCTTTACTTCAGTATTGTCTGTTTGTTCACAAGCATCTTTTTAATAACCTTTCTGCATAGCTGAAAAATAGCAGACACCAAATTTCTTTTTATGTCCTTTGGTAATAGCCTAGTAAAATCTGAATTGATCTGTGATTTGTATATATTTTTAAAAAAATAAGTAAATAGATTAACTAACAGAATACACCTTTGCATCAGTGTTTGTACAAAAGTTGAATAGACTGTTAGCTTTGATTCTCGTGTTCCTTGAATATGAGTTTACTAATTGCTGCCTTAAATATTTCCCTGAAGTCTGAATCGGGTCGAATACAGAGCTGTGTAGTAGAAGAGACTGCTGCTGGTTTGTGTGTCAGTAGCACAGCTTTCTGAAGAGGTTCTCTGCTTCTGCTTCAAACATCTGGAGAGACAAAGAGCGTTTGTGAGGTCTTTTGTTGTTGCTGCAAGTTGGAGCAGGGGAGAACTACGTCCCAAGAAATACCCTGAATCCTGGAAAAATCAGAGTGGAATCATTAAGTGTTAAGCTTTATCTTCTTTATAAACGAAAGTGCTTTCGTTTCATCTGTGGTGACTTTCCCGGTAATGGATGTTACGTAATATTTACTCTCCCCTTCGGAGTGAAATCCTTTTTCCGATTTGCGAGTAGTATTTGCATATGTCTTTCTTAGCTGCATTGAGATGCCAGATGCACAGTGGTAGCTGTCTCCGCCTGCTAATCCCGTAATAACATTCTGGTGACCAAATTCAATGGCCCTGCGCGGAGCCTCGAAACAGCTGATTGCTGAGTAGGGAGGAAAAAAAAATAGCCCAGCGAATCTGGTTGCAGCTCTCTGCTGCATCCCCATCCCACAATCCCTTGCACCATTTGCTGCAGTCTTTCTACACAGGCTGAGTGAGAAAAAGATGTGCTAAATAAAGATTGATTGGTTTGAATCCTGAAGGGGTCTCCCACTTGTAAGTGACCCGGGGGAAAAAAAAAAATTCATGACGACTTCACTGGGCCTCCTTCTTATTCTTCCATTTTTCTTTCCACCTGTCCTCTTCGTGGAATGGAGCGTCATTCCTCAGAGCACAAAATCTCTTGTGCATCTAATAATGACTGTGCTGTGATAGGGATTCTTAAACAGTTTTACGCGTGAGGCTTGAAATATTAACAGATGATGGTTTGTTCGTTTGGATTACTGCGGAACTGCAGCTCCGTCCCTGCAAGGATTTTATCCTCAGCACTGCACTGATTAAGCTATTTTTCTACAAAGATGGGTAGGTCTGAAATGCTCAAGTTTGCTCAGTGTTATTCCTGGTGGCTGCTGCTGGGTTGCTCCTTCTGTTTTGGCCCCCGATCGTTCATTATGCTTCTGCATGCTGTAAGAATGAAGAGGGTTGCTGTGTTTTAAACAAGGCACCAAGCTGATTGCAAGAGTGGGAGAGAAAGGAATGTAAATTTAGCTTATCAAGCCTTTTACACAAGTGGACTGTGTGGCTGTTATGGTTATTAATTTTCTCGGTGTGCTCTGTGTCAGCTAATTTTGGGGCTGCTGCTAGAAATGGCTTGGATCTGTTCTTTATTCCCAAAGACTATGGACAGGCGATATATCTTGTTTAAGGACTTTTAAACCCCAGCTCCCCCAATCCTTGAAGCAACATTATTGAGGTTCCCCACCCTTTCTTATGGCTCTCAAGGCCTAACCGTTTCTTTGGAAACGTTGCTATTGGAAACCTATTCATTCATAATACATGAATAGACCCTCTGGGTTGTGAATACCATTGATAAGAAGAGGATGAACAAACTGTGAGCAATTTGTTCTCCTCAGGCTGTACTTTCAGGCTAGTTGCAGCTCTGGCTGGGTGGAGTTCAGCGATAGCAGTGTATCAGCCGCAGAGAATTCTGCTCTTTTAGGAATAAATCCTGGGAACCGAACAGACAGTTACAAATTTTCCCAATGTCTTTTTCTCAACCGGGCCACGGAAACTAATAAGAGAATTTGGTAACTGTTGAGGAATACCGGAGCTTATTTGAAGACACCTGTAGAAAGGGTGCACTTTCCTATTACGTGGCTCTATTTATCTGAAACAGCTCCTCTGGCACTGTTATTTGTGTACCCTAATGTTGTTTTTTTCCTTTTCCAATACTATGGGAAGTTCTTTTTATATGGGTGGGGCCGCACCCTGACTTTCGTTCCTGAAGGCATGCATGCGTAGCAGGGCAAGGCTTTCCACTAGCTTAGAGAGCCATTGTTTTCTCCTTTCTTTGCTGTATATTGTATTTTGAATGAAAATTGATAGCCATATCTCCAAGCAGAAGGAAAAAGAACAGTATTACTTTCGGGGTGGATGGAAAGATAACAACCCTTGAGCCTCAAAGGGCTGACAAAGAGTATACATTTCAGAACCCTTTTCTGCACTTGATTTAGCAAACCTGGACTGGGTTTCTGGTGTGTGTTTCTTATAGATAAATGGGTGGGGTTTTATGTCGTTTGGTGCAATGTTTCACAAACCTTTGGCTTTGCAGGTTTAAATTATGAAGTGTAAATATATGGAGAAGTGATTTCTCAGACTTATTTTCACAGCTTATGCTTCAGCTGCTCTTTATTAGATAGTGAGACAGAAAGACCTTCTGAAAAGAGCTCTGGCAGTTTCTGAGCTCAGAAGATGCTACTACAAAAATTAATGTTTTTCTTGTAAAAATGGGGTTACTTTGCAAATCCCCAGTGCTAATACATCTGAAAGTCATGTTGCTGTTTCGAGGAAATGCTGCGAGCACTGCAGTGAATCGGAATAAATACTGTCTTTGGTGAAATTCAAAAGCATCGCCTAAAATCTCCAGCTTTTCCTCAAATAATATTTGATTGTACAGTTGCTTTCATTGAGTCCATGGGAAGAATCATCCTTCTCATAGCTATATTACATTCATCAAAATTGCATGAAAGGTGGAGTGGGCTCTGGAAGGCGGCAGAATTCTGGAAATTCTATACTCAGAAAACTTCTTAAATTAACCACTTGTGTAAGATGTTGTTGTACCAGGTAGTGGCAAAAGCTTGAAATGTACTGATGAAATTCTGTTTTCAGGTGCATGTTTTAAATCTGATTTATGTGAGCACAGGGGATAAATGACAATCATGGCCTGCTGTATTCCAGATAAAACATCAAATATTAAAAGCACTTATTTCTGAATTGTTAGAATTTCACTGACAAAGCTTACAGCGTGAACATTTGAAAATTAAAGTGGCTGGCATGAGCTTTGTGTGAGAAATGCTAAGAATCATCTGATTCGGCAATGAGATTGGGGGAATATAAAAGACTAAGATGAAGATCAGTTGAAATCAATATGAAATTTTTCAGGCAGCATGATTTTTCCCTGTATAAACATTATTTCCTAGTGTAGCTGTACCTGATGGCAGAAAGAAAATATTACAGAAAGTATCTGGTTGCTAGAGAATTTTTTTCTGTTAAATGACAGGCAGCATTTACTGGAGACCTATTCTTTCATATCTTGTTTAGGTTTTTTTTTTTAAATAGCCTGTGGTTAGTCTATAACAAAAAAATTATACTGTTCATAATATATTAGTATCCAGTTTGGAAACTGTGCCTTTGATAAGAAGTCTTCCTGCTTCTGATTATCTTCCCTGCTTTCTTTGGGTCCTCACCCCCAAATTTTGGTTGGGAGAGTGGGAGGCAAACACAGCTGCATCAATGGGGAGCTGCATTTTCTTTTGAAATGGATAACTGAAGTTCCACATGTTATACTGCCAACTGCATGAATACATTAATGCATATTTGGTAGTCTACTCTTTCTACTCCCATTTGTGAAAGCTGGGTGTTTTTGTTCTGCTTCTTGTAAAAGCCATTTTTAACTCGAGCTTTTATAAAGTAACACGGGTTCCTAATTGGCTTTCTAAGGCTTATTGTGTGTGATTTATGCAATTTAAATAGGTGAAATTATTTTTTGTTCGTGCAATAGTCACAATTTATCTTACTATGGGGAAAGAAATGAAAAAAGTGAAACAAATAATTCTGAAATCATGCATTTTTGGGTCATAAACAAACATTATATTTTACAAGCATTGTAGCGATTTTTAACCTTGCAGATTCCCCTTTCTCAGATAAAACGGAAAAAAAAGGGCCTGCCATAAGTGTTGTGCATCGAATTACATGCCAGTTACTGCTGTTGGGTATTTTAATTGTGAACAACTTTATGCTGTTGTACTTGCTAGCACAGAGGTGATTCCCTAGGAACTTGTTATCAGGGAATTCAGTACAGTGTGATCCATAATCACCATCATTATCCTAGAAGTAGCCATTTGGTCAATGTAGGAAGTAAACTATACCTGTATGGCTAAATACATAACTCAGGAAGAACAGCATGAGTTCAACTCTGCCAGATTAGTGTGCTGGGCATTCAGCAGAGGAAGAAGATTTGATGTAACACTGCCAATAAAATGCTACACGTCATGCAAATCGTTGTGGAATTGAGTGACCTTTGAATGAGTGCGATCAGCACCAAGGCTTGTTATTTCTGTCTCAGAAAGCCTGAACTGCCCTCAAGGCAAATATCAAATTGTCTGAAATGGATGACTAAAAACTGGGGTAGAAAGTATTTAGGGAAGAAGTGGCTACCTCAGGAGAGCACCTGCAGTGAAGGAGCCCGGCTAGACTCCCTGCTTGCACAGAAGAGGAGCCCCTGTGGGCGCCCCTGTTTGGCTGTGGGTGCAGGAGGACTGGCAGAAAGTGCTGCGACAGAGACGCTGCTGTTGGCTCCCCGGGGACTGAGCCTGTGCCTCCCAGTGCTCCAGCCCGCAAGAAATGCTGATGGAGAGGAGTTCTTGCTGGGCCACCCTGCCAGGGCCTCTGCTTGTCAGGTTTTCTTAAACTATTATAGCAGGCAGTTTACTTTTGTCTGAGGTTGCTTCCTTCCTTTTCCTCCCGTCCTTTCTTTCCACATAAGAATTCTGTTGGCTATAATCTGTACCTCCTGCTGAAAAGAAACTAAGTTTTTTCTCTCCTTGTGCCTTGTTCCAGGACAGGAGGTGTTCCGTTAACCTGCAATTTTAATTCTGTCAGTCAGTAGACTTTTTTCTTACCCTTTTATGTCATGCTTTATATGCCAGGACTATGAAGAGTCTTCAGTCCTACTTTTTCTGCCTAGAATGCCATTTTTCTTGCATTTATTATTTGGATGTGATTCAAGTATCCTTCACCCTACCTTTTCTGATTCTCAGCAGCTATCAGTTGCCTCTTCTTTCCTCAGTTTCTTTTATTGTGGGGATTTTTGCTTCACCTACTTTGTCCCGGTTGCTGATTCAGAATTTGAGCACTCCCTTCGCAGGGGCTGGCTGGGTCTGGAGTTTACTTCTCGGGGGCTTCCTGGAGTCCAAATCTACCGTACCTTTGGCAACACCAGCACTGATAAGAGAAAAAAATTGTTAGGTGAACAATTTTCAAACTCTGTCTGTGACACAGCCATTTGAGTGGCTGGTACAGTTCCAGTTTAAGCATCTTGCCAGCAGTACTGTAGATACAAGAAATCCCACGTTTGTTAGCACTGGCTGAACCTACTGGTGCAAGGACATTTTTATTGTGGGATTTCTTTAAAACCAGACAGCCTTGTAACTCTGTCAGTCCAGAGGCAACATGCCTTTCCAGAATGCCTGCTCAGACAGAGGTATTACATGTGGTGTTGTAGACTTGGCTGACTGTTTCCCAGGTTCTCAGCAGTGATAAACCATTTTAGAAGTTTAATTCTTCACTGTTTTGGTTTTCTGTGGAAACATGAATGCCTGCATAAGGATGAAACATGAGTGAATTGGTTGCAGATTTTGTTATTTCATGGAGTTTATAAGCCATTTTTCTTCTTTTCTTCTTTTCCCGACCCCACTGCAGCAGTGTGCAGGGTAGAAGGGAACAGGACCCATATGTCAGTGGTCTAGGATGGCCAGTGAAGGCTCCAACATCCCAAGTCCTGTGGTCCGTCAGATTGACAAGCAGTTTCTGATTTGCAGCATATGCCTGGACCGTTACAAGAACCCCAAAGTACTTCCCTGCCTGCACACTTTCTGTGAGAGGTAAGTCCTTTCCTCATGCTGGTAACTAGGTATTTGTGTCGGATAACAAGCACAGAATTCTGCGTCCTTTGGCGGATGAAGACTTTTCTCTTTACTTGTAAAGGTCATGTTAAGGCATGATAAAGTCGAGGAAGGCTGGAGAGGCAGGGATGTAGAAAAACGCTGTTATTTGTGGGGAGGCAGGAAAAAGAGACAGCAGTGGAATATTTGGAATAATTGTTTTGACGCAAGAGTAAATAAAAGTAAATCCAGTGAAACTAATGAATACAGTTACAACAATGTGAAAGGTGATGGAAGTCAGAATTTGGACTTCAAACTAATGGCCTAAATTTATACCGATTAGCCTATAATTAGAAACAATAAAAAACTTTCTTTGTTGATTTACTAAGCAGAGAAATAATTATCCCATCCTTTAATGTCCAACAGTTAAACATGATGTATACATTACTAATAACTGTAATTAAATGTCTTCATTATTCTGCAGCTTGGTTGACTGAAGTGAAGAAACTCTCTGAAAAGAGATGTGATAAAACAGCAACCTGCTTTCTATTGTATTCAGCTGAATGAATTGAAAATACATAGTAATACTTTAGTGTTATATTATCCGTCAAATGGTGGAGAAAATACAGCATCTGCAGAAAAGTTAGCTGAAGAATTACTGGTTAGAGTTCTTTATCTGATGACGGGATGCAGCTCTTTGGATTATATACTGAATGGCAGGAAAATTTTAATAAATGGTATTTTGTGTGAACATTTAGTTCAGCAGGTTTACATCTCTTAGTTAGAATTGTGGTATGTGCATCTAATTTTGAACAGGGTGCAAGAAAAAATGTGGATGTCTGAGTGTGTCAGATGAACAGGTCTTTTGTAGAAGAATAGGAAACCCCAACTTTACTGAAATCAACAGTGAAACTCTCACTGAAGTCAGTGAAGTCAAGATTTTCGCCACCATATCTTGAGTTTCTTGATCTCAGTTCATGGGTAAATCCTAAATTCAGCTTCTTATTTTCACTGTAATCCTCTTATGCTGATCTGGTTATGGAGAGAGGCTGGAAGAACTCTTCCAGTGAACTGCTGATGTGCAAAGCCTAAGCTCTCCTTTCACAGAGCCCTCACTGGGGAGTCAGGAGAAGGGCTGCCAAGGGAGGATGAAGAGCGGTGCAAGCAAAGCTCTTGAAAGTGGGTAAGAGCTGTGTAGCTGTGCGAGGTCACACTTTCTGGGTTGGCATCTCATGAGAAATTTGGTGCAGCACTGCTCCCCTGAACAACTGCATTCTGCAAAGCTTCCTGTACTTACGGGACTATACTGAATTGCCAGTTGCAGCTGGGCGTTGCATGCCCAGCAGCTGTTAACTTGATTTTTCAAGGCCAAAAGTGGCACTACCTGTCACCTAGGCTGGTGTGCTGCATATTGTCGATCACAGAACTTTTATGTCAGATTTATATTCTGTGAAATACCACCACTCGACCACCAGACACACACAACTCAAACACAAGCAAAAATCTCCTCCAAAACTCCCTTTAACATAAACTGTCATAACCTGGGACATGCTTCTCTATGTACTAAAGAGAGCTCTGTTGATTCTGGCTAACTGCCAAATAACTTTCCTAATTGAAATAAATGGAAAAATTTCCATTGGTTTCATTGGGACCAGGTTTTACCTCTAAAACACTAAACTCACAAGTACAAGTTAATAAAGGAGATTCTATTGGAAAGACAAGGGTCAACCAGCAGTTAGTCAGTTAAAGATGCAGGTTCAAGTACTTGATGCAATAGCTTCATCTCTGTCAAACTTTTTCTGACAGTTTATCGTTTTTCTATCCTGTGAGCAGGATGCAGTAGATGTCTGGAAGCATGGATCCACTCTGCACAAATATCTCAAAAAAGGCACATAACTTTTACAATAATGTCAGCTTATTGAACCTTTTTTTCATGTGGCAGAAGAAAAAAAGGTGTAATGAAAAAAAAAATCCCCATAACCACTTTTACTTCTGAAGCCTGGTGATGTATCTTTCCTTTTGTAAGTAGGGGTACCACTATTTCAAACCAGTTCTTAAACTGAAGGGAGATTTTTTTCCTCTTTGATGATACTTTGCCTCTCTTTTTTTCTCCCCTTCCACCTCCCTTCCCCATAGGTGCTTACAGAATTACATTCCAGCCCATAGCTTAACCCTTTCTTGCCCCGTGTGCCGCCAGACCTCCATTCTGCCAGAGAAAGGGGTTTCTGCACTCCAGAACAACTTCTTTATCACCAACCTGATGGATGTCCTGCAACGAACGCCGGACAACAGCATTGAGGAGTCCTCCATCCTGGAGACTGTCACTGCTGTTGCTGCGGGCAAACCGCTCTCCTGCCCCAATCATGATGGAAATGTAAGTGAGATGAACTCCTGTGACACGTGCAGATACTCATATGTACTGACTGGTCTGGTTTCTCATGGATATTTTGTTCTAAAAAGATAGTGGGGAATTGGAATCACACTAGTTCTTTAATTTTATAATATGTCAACAAAAGACAAGTGATTCTTAAAATTAACTCAGAGGTTCTTAGTGGAGCATCTTAAAGTAGTCAGGATATTATTTCATCATACCAATCATTTTTAGCACAGTTGGTCAAAACTGCTGTCCTGCAAGCACTGAACCTTGTGCCTTTGCCCCTTTGGGATGAGTTTCCATAGCTCTCTTGCTTGTAGAATCAACTATTGCTGTGGGAACCTGTGTGCTTGTTTAGGCAGTATGTGGCAGGGACCTTATAAGCTTAACTGATCCTCATGCTGAGGCAGTTCCAAAAGCTATGTGAGCATATTAACATGAAGCCAAATAAAATGGTGTCCTAGCTTAGGACACTTTGGGTCAGCACAAGCGAGAAACAGAGAGTTTCTGTGTATCTCGTGTATCAGTCCTTGGAGACTGCTTTGGTTTTTTTCTCCACCTACTTTTTTTGCCCAGCATCCCCCCACATAAACCTTCAAATCATATCAGTGTATTCATTGGCAAGTACCCCCAACTGTGTGAGTATTCCCAGACTGGTAAAAGTTAGAGCTGTTAGCTCTAACTCTGCTTACTTCACAATTTTCAGTGTTAACCTGTGTGGCTTCATGGTAGGCATAAGAGCTCCTGTCTCATAGCCAGGAGCAAACATCTAAGTAGACCACATTGCAAAGCCGAGCGATGCTGTGTTGTAAACTGAATACTGTGCTTCTATGCAAGCCAAGAAATATGTGCCAGTATTTTAAGATGACTTTCTGCGGTATTTGATACGCAGTTTAGGTATATTGGTTGTATAGGAATAAATCAGCTGATAGGTAATGATTACTCTTACAGAGAAACAGCTCAGATAGCTCTCCTTTACTGACCTGCTGGAATTAGGTGGACTTGTGGAACTGATTTGCTGTACACTCTGATTAATGAATAACTGGTGTAACTTTTTTAATGTGTAATGTACCTATGTGTGTGTAGTGGTTACTGATTAATACATTCCTGGTTTTCATTTGAATTTTATTGGACCTCCTTAAAATGAATCATAGTTCTTTTCTGATATAGCAATCATGATAGGAGCCATTTGATTATGAAATGCAGAAAAAAGTAAAAATGAGGCTGTTTCTTGTTTTGCATTTTACATTACCAGCTGATGATTCTTTGGGTGTTCTTGCAAAAAAATGGTTTGCCTACAATTAAAAATAAGTCACCTTATACCTCTCTGAGAACTTCTTTCTCAGGAAAGGTGGATTTGTAAGACCTCTAAACCAAACTTACTTGGCTTGCTTTGAAACATAGCATGCCTTTTAGGATGCTGAATAGTGTGTGATGGGAGTGTCTTCTTGCTTCAGTAAGTATCTGGGAGGGTGGGGGTCAGGCTGAGGATGATTCCAATTTAAAGCTTTGTGGAGCTAGAAAATTAAAAGCTGAAGTGCACACATTAGTCCTTGTGGTGGGAGGAGCTGAGATAAGCTTTGAGGAGAGCTGCTTGAGGCTTGCCAGGTGGGTCTGGCTGAAGGGCAGGGCGCGCAGGGCAAGGTGCTGGGCACCTTAGGCCTGACTGAGGAAATGGGCTTTTACTGGCTTCATGGGTACGCAGCAGGAGGGCACTGTGTGGCTGCTAGCAGCTTTGCTTGGGGCTTCAGTGAGTGAGAGAGGATTGAGGTGGTAGCTGGAGAAGAAACTGTGTTGACTCCTCTCTCCGTTAATTTTTATATATTGCTTTGGGTAGGGTCAGACCCATTGCATTTTTACTTTCAAAGGAAAAATTATTATCAAGTATATTTCATTTAAATATTAACAGTTTTTCTTTGTACTAGCTCGGAAATAAGTTTCTGTTTAAACAAGTTTTTTCACTCTTTTCAGCCATGCTAGATGTAAACCTCTCTGATTAAATCAGATAAAACTGATGTGCATTGGCTTGCCTCTCTGCTTGTAATTTAGTCTTCCTTGGACCGTATAGATACTTTGCCTTCCAGTTTGTCTCTTACTCGCATCACTCGTATTTTCCATATGTGTGCCTGTATCCTATTCTTTCTGTGCACATCCTCTCATCCTCTGTTGTGGCATCTTTTTTGTGTGTGTTCTTAGGAAAAATGAAACTGAGCTTGCAGTATCTTAACATGAGAGATGGTTTCCTGTGCTTGAACTATAAAGAAGTGCTTCCTCATATTCACCAACGTGAGCACAAATATATGTTCTTGTTAAATTGAGGTAATAGGGCACGTATGTTATGGAACTTTTGAACCTAACAGAAGATTTTTATCTTCTGCCTACACATTAAAATAAGAATGGCTTTATTCTCAGCTGCTAAACACTTGCAGCATTTGTTAGATATAAGCATTCTGGTTTTGGAAACATTGATCTACAGTCATTTAGGGGCAGGTACAACAGCCAGGACGGGAAGGCTGTGAAATTCTAGGTCCATTACCTCATAATATGTAATGAGTGGTGTAACCTCTTTGCAGTCACCCATCCTGAAAAGTCCACGCTTGGGTTTTATTTGAATTTGAAGTGAAAGCCAGTTCAGAATCTAGGATCCATGCTTTTACAAGAGCACTGTATTTTCTGCCTATAGAGTGTAATAATAGAGTGTACCCAGTATTAAATTAAATGCTTGTAACAAGAAAGCATGCCTTATCTCTGACTAGCTTTTTCTCAAAAGATCACAGAATAGCTTGGCAACTTGACAGGCATAAGATCTTGTCTAGAAAAACATTTCCTGAACTTGTGCAGGTGTTGGTTACTGCCTGTATGCTTCTCTTAGAAAAATAAAAAAGTACCTATCCTTGATATTCTGATGAAGTGACTTCATAATATACCTTTTAAAGCTTGTTTTTTGTCCTCACCTCTGTACTTCCCACCATGTCATTTAGTCGCGTATCCCATTAAAGTGTAATCTTTTTTCTGTACTCTGAAATATTCAGTGTAGTCTAAATATTCATTGAGGCTAAATAAAAAATTCAAAATGTCAGTTAGGCTCTTAATGAACACTAGAGCTAATAAACTGGGCTCAGTGCTGGCGAAATTTTCTTCTGCCTCACAAAGAACATTTAATACATTTTGGAAGCAATGGTGTGATTGATACAATCATATCTGACTGAATTGTAGAGTCATACACGGGATTTGGGTGGTTCACTTGTATGTAAGCCGCCTGTTTAAATCATGACAATCTTACAAAATTTTTTGTAAAAATGCTTAAAGTTTTCAGGTTTTCTGCATGGGTTAGGCAACAGCTATGACCAGGGAGAACAAAACCCCACATTCTAAATTTTACTAGATATCTGGGAAGTGCACTCAGGTAATCCAAACTTATATTATTCTAAAAGCAAAAACATAAAAAGTTAAGGTACACACTAGCCATGTGACAGAGGAATCAAGCATGTGTGTGAGATGAGGAAGAAGGCTGGCAAAGAGCAGACTCATCCTTTTTCTCTGGACTGCTCTTTTAATTCAAACATAAAGCAGAAGAGGAACAATGCAATTATTCAAATGTGATTTTAGAGAAGGAGGGCTCGTGATTGGTGAGAGCCTTTTACTTGAGACCTGAACTTTGAAGAGCTGGAATTAGTGTGCTTTGACTTTGTGAAATCTAATTCTAGACATACCTGCATCTTTGGTTACACAAATTAAAAAGTTTCTGTAAATTCAGTTAAATCACAGTAGTGAAGATATGCATGGGTTTCGAATTAGATCATTGTGCTGAAATACGCTGGTCTGGTTTAAGGTGGGAGTCAATGGATGGGATTTCAGAACCAGTGGGTATTAATTCACATTTCATTACAGCTGATGGGAATGTTCTCGTTGACTTCAGTGGAAATACATTTGAAGCCAGTGTTGGATGCCATAGTATATCCTGCCCAAGAGCTCTCTTCAATTTGGAAAGGAGGGGTTGAGGCAAACATTTTTTCCTGAGGTGTTTTGTAAAGCGAACCTGTCATCATTAAAAGCTTTCTGGGAATGTCACAAAATGTGATGCCCACGTTGGGCGCGAAGGGGAGAGAGGAAAAGCCAGTAATACATGCCTGTCTGTAGTTAGAAATTAATCTTGCCTGATTAAGAAATGCTAGACGAAATCTTAGCAAATCAGCCTATTTAGGCATTTGAAGCCTGAATTTTATTAATGTTTTCTTTCTCCTTCAGCTAAAAGATTTTAATCGGAAATGAAAGCTGCTTCACTCAAACATTGAATTTGACTAAGGCAAAGAAGACTACTTCTGTGCAGACATACACATTAGGTCTTGTGGTCTGCTTGCTGTTACCATTCTAGTTTATGTGATTCTCTGATGCTTGAATAAAGAGGAAGAAAGTTGATTAGGCTAAACTTTACATACCAATGAGATGCTTTCTTTCTTAAATATGTTGCTGCAAATATAATGATCTTTACTATGAGGTGTTCAATAGGAAACAAACATTAAATTATTCTAATCATTGTATCCAAAGATAAAAATATTGAATAAGTAAAGTGCTTGTTAAAATATCTTGAACCTAAGCATTACATTATGGAGAGGCAGAAGGATGAACTTTTGACACTCATTCAACAGAAATGAAATTTTTTGACCATATAAAAAGACTTAAGAGTTTCCTCTAAGCGCCTAAACCACAACACTAATAAAATATTGTTCCTTTTGGTTGTTTCCAGTTGCAAATTTTTAAAGCCTTGAAAAGAATTTGAATTCCAAACTCTGTTTAACTAATTTCCTCTATGCACTGTAAGACTGCATCACATCTTAGTGCCTATCAAATTAACTGTCAGGCCTTAGAGGATCTACTGCTATGAGACTGCTGAATTCACAGTGACTGGAGCAGTGTTGATGGGGGTTGTCATTGTTTAGAAGGTCTACTTTTTATTTTTTTCCTTGCTGGTATATTTGATCTTACACAGTTCATTTGGAGCAGCTTTTAAGTTTTCTCTAAAGTGGCTTACAGGAATGGCCAACAAATGAATAAACCCTCATTGCGTGTGAATCCCATATCTTGTGAATTGAGATATGAGGGAAGAATGGGAATAAGATGGAAAGGAGCTTATCAGAGGAAAATCCCTGTTAATGCTAATAGCCACATGCAAATCATGGTTCTTACTTCCCCCTCCTAATTCTCAAGACATCTTGGAGCAGCCAGCTACTTTGCATGGTGCTGTTACAGGTCCCTGTGCTCACCTGAAAACAGCCGGTTCTACACAACCATCCTGTTGTCAACCAACATCTCCAGCATAACCGTCTTTGTGCAAGAGGTCTGAGTGCCAGAAGCATCAGCCGAGTTATTCAAGGTTCTGATTCTATGTTCTAAATGCAAGAGAGCTGCCAATGTCTTGCTTTGAAGCATACACTATGAGCTTCCTTATGTACTTTTCATAAGCCTAAAATGCTTTGTGCTCAAGGACTTCCTAGCTGTAAGAGAAAGTCTCATGCTGAATTTGCATATATGTGCATTATTTTGACTAATATATGATTTTGGGCACAGCACTTTTCTGTTTCTTTCCCTTCATGAATATATTCAGAATTTGGGGTATTTATTACATGTAAAGATCTTTTTTTATCTGTAGACAGCATCGTACTGGGTACCTAACAGGTTGAAACAATCTCCTCCTCTTTCAAGTTTAGATCAGCAGTCTTTATTATAATCTCAGATACGAGGTTTTGATGGTTTTAAGGGATTAGTAATGGGATATGGAGATTTTCCCCTGCAGCACGTTGGTTCATTTAGGATGCTTTTCTCTAGCAAATAAACATGCTGTTTGGTGAGCTCCATCGCATTTATATTCCATGGGTGGCCCTGTTATGAAAAACAGCCTAAGTTTACACTTTCTTTGGCAGACCCTCTGGAGAGACTAAGGATCAAGTTAATAAGGGGGCTTGAACGCCCTGGGTTTTTTGAGCTGTTTCACAGACTAGTTGAGGGAGACACCAAAACTTACTATTACACATTTTAAAGATGATGTTAGGGCCAGCCTTGAAGTCCAGCATTCTGTTCCCCAGGCTGCTGTTCTCACACTTTCTGATAGAATAAAATGTATTTCAACCAGCATTTTGATACAAAATATATAAAAATAACAGCCGTATTTTAGGCAGTAAATTACTGGTGTCTAAGAAAGGAGAAACTTTGTCTCAAAACATGGATAATAACATGAATTCAAGGCCCAGTAAGATGTGCTTTGAGTGATGTTACTGCTGCCATGTTTGAATTTAGAGTTGTGCATTTTTCTAGGTGATGGAGTTTTACTGCCAGTCCTGCGAGACAGCCATGTGCCGGGAGTGTACAGAGGGAGAACACGCAGAGCATCCCACGGTACCACTCAAGGATGTGGTAGAGCAACACAAGGCTTCCCTCCAAGTCCAGCTGGATGCTGTCAACAAAAGGTATGGAGACTCCACTGATTATTTTCCATTTTCAGTTCTACCACTGGCTTCCTGTGTTACCTTGGGTAGGTGTTCTAATGCACTGATTCCATGGACCTTCACCTAGAAAACAGTGATAGTGAGGCTAGCATAAGGAAAAAAATCCACTGAATGTGATGCACTGAGGGATTAGAGAAAAGAGCAAGAGATTCCTATCTGGCTTTCACAAAACAGAGGCCATTGGAAATGCAAATGTTCTCCAGAGAAGGGGCATAAAACGTTAAAGAGAAAAGTGCTAGACAGTCATGAATTCCATGATAAACAAATAATACCGGATGCTTAAAAGACTAATACAAACATTATGGTGGTAGAAAGGCTAAAAAGGATGAAAAAGTGGGGTAGATCTGGTTATATCTACCTGAGTAGATACATTTACATAAAGGACAGAGGATCCAGTTCCTACTTGTTAGAAATGCCTAAAGTCTAACGGATTTCCACAAGGGAGGCCCCTGGCTTAGCCTTATTTTATTGGACCAAAACCACTATGTGGTTATAAAAGGAATGAACTTACTTCTGGGAAATGACCTGAGTTTAAAGACAGCCTGCTGATGAGATTGTTTCATCAAAAGATATCAGGGCAAGGGCCAATGTTTAATGACTTTTGAAACAGCAATCTTTGTAATTTAATCCCTCAGGCTTCCAGAGATCGACTCAGCACTTCATTTTATATCTGAAATCATACACCAGTTAACCAACCAAAAGGCTAGCATTGTAGATGACATTCATTCCACTTTTGATGAACTCCAGAAGACTTTAAATGTGCGAAAGAGTGTGCTGCTCATGGAACTGGAAGTGAATTATGGCCTTAAACACAAAGTAAGATGCATGTTTTGTTTCAATGAAAAGCTATTAATTTAATCAGCTGGTTTTTACGAATGGTGCAGGACGCCAGTTTGACAAATTGTGTCTGAGATCCGGAGAACTTTGTCTTTCTCAAATCAAGTGCTGCAGAGCCTCGCTTGTGGGTGCCCAGCCTTATAAATGGAATATAAATGGAATATAACCCTGTATGGGCAGGGGTAGCCTTTTGTGTGTGGTGTATGAGGATCTAAAATGGCGAACACACTAAGCAGGCATCTCCTTGAAGCCAACATGCTGATGTGCAGATGACAATAAAGGAACATTAAAGGAAAGTCTGAAATCCTTGGGCTGCAATGCTATCCTGCCCCCACCCCCGCTCCTCTTCTAACATCCCTCCCCTCTCTCCCCCGACAATACAGGCAAAACAATTTCTCCTAAAGAACAGAGCAAGGCTTACTGTTTTGCTTCAAAGCACTGTTTTCTTTTCAAATGCCTGGTAACATATTTCATGTTAATGTCACTGGTTGGAACACATAAAGATCGGAGGGACATCTCACTTTTTCAGGGGAATGCAGAGAGCAATAGATTCCAGAGCTGTACTGACTTTTTTTTAACTTTCTATCTGGGTGATTGAATTCTGTGCGTTCCCCCTGTATTGTAGACTAAGCTTCAGGGGAAGAAAACAGAAATCTGCACTTCTGCAAAGAGAAGTGTGTAGCCTTGTGGGTAGGGTTTTTGTTGAGGATTAGGGAATCTGAATCAGGAAAATGAAAGAATTTAGTCCTTGTCTTCTCGGGCATCAGTTGTCTGTTTTATATGAAAGAAAGCTCTCTTCCCTCAAAGTAGCCTTTAAAAGAAAGTAGCATCAACAACTGGAGTTTCAGGAGTGCCTGATAATATTGGCATCTTTGGGCACTCTCTTCGATTACTGAGCAGCTTGAGCATCTCCAGATGTCTGAAGTGGAGGATTGCTGCATTCCTAGATCTGGAACAGGCTTGATCATTAGGAAGGTATTGAACTGCTGAGCCTGTGAAAATGGAGGAATTCTAACACGTGCGCAAGATGTGTACTTTCAGGAACACAGGGAGCCCCAAACCCATGGGTCACAGAATTTAGTCATCTCCAGAGTTAAGCAGCAGCTGAGGAGCTTTCAGCATAAAAAATTTGGACTTGGTCATCTAAACGTATCCAAGATGTCACAATAACTTATTTTCTTAGCAAGCAAATGTACTCGGGGTGTGTGCAAAGTTCACTCAAGATGGAATATGATGTTAAATTATCTTATTGTTGTCTAAAGGGATTTAAAAGAGCTTAAAAGTTACTTTGGGTATTAGAGAACCAAATTTTTACAAAGCTGCACGTAAATAGTAAAAGAGGGATCTCCCCTGTTTGTGCATGTCCTGGTTTGGGGTGGAGCAGAGCCACCCCTCTGTGCAGTGAGAGGGGCTCTTGCTTGTCCTTGTTGCCGTGGCAACCAGGGTCAGCTGACTTGGTTGTTTACCCCATAGAGGGGTCGCACCTGTGGGGAGGCCTGGGCAGGTCAGGTGACCCAAACTGACCAATAGGGTGTGCCATCCCATCTGCCAGGCTCAGTATAAAAGGTGAGGGATCAAAGGGGGCAGGTTGGCTCTTTCTTCAGTGGCTCCCTTTCTTCCATGACTGATGTTCTGAGGAGGACTTTGTCAGTTTGTCTACTTTTGATCCTAATCAGAGTGCTCTGGAATCTGGTTCCTATCTCTCACTGAGTCCAGTCTGGAACTTTCCTAGTGCCTGCTGGTAACACCTCCCTCTGAGCTTGATACAGTTTTGTATATATATTATATATTTTTCATTGTTTTATTATTAATATTTCATTAAAGTAGTTTAGTTTTACCTAAAATCATAAATCTCTTTATCTCTCTTATTCCTCTCCTTGGAGTGAGAGGTGGGGGAAAGCATCTGTCATCTTGTAATTGGCCAACCCAGCCTAAACTGTGGCAGTATAAAAAAGAGTGAGTGGAATGGGATTTTATTTTTGAATGAATAGTAGTCCTGCAAGATAATTCAAACGCAAATATTCTATCATTCTGATAATGTAATGTATTGGGTTCACATGGCAAGGCTTTGGTAGCAGCGGGGCTACAGGGGTCCCTTCTGTGAGGAGCTGCTAGAATCTTCCCCCGTGTCCAACAGAGCCAACGCCAGCCAGCTCCAAGACAGACCCACCACTGGCCAAGGCTGAGCCCATCTGCGACGGTGGTAAGGCCTCTGTGAGAACATATTTAAGAAAGGGGGGGGAAAAAACCTGTGCAGCAGTAGCCAGAAGAGAGGAGTGAGAATACATGAGAGAAACAGCTCTGCAGATGCCAAGGTCGGTAAAGAAGGAGGTGGAGGAAGTGCTCCAGGTGCAGGAGCAGAGATTCCCCTGCAGCCCATAGTGAAGACCATGGTGAGGCAGACTGTCCCCCTGCAGCCCATGGAGGTTAATGGTGGAGCAGATAACCACCTGCAGCTCAAGGAGGACCCCATGCTGGAGCAGATGGATGCCTGAAGGAAGCTGTGACCCCATGGAAGGGGGTCCCAGGGAAGCCCACACTGGAGCAAGCTCTTGGCAGGACCCGTGGACCCATGGAGAAAGGAGCCTACTTTGGAGAAGGTTTGCTGGCAGGACTTGTGACCCCATGGGTGACCCATGGTGGAGCAGTCTGTTCCTGAATGACTGTACACCGTGGAAGGGACCCATGCTGGAGCAGTTCGTGAAGAACTGCAGCCCGTGGGAAGGACTCATGTTGGAGAAGTTCATGGAGGACTGTCTCCCATGGGGAGGTGGAGCAGGGAAGAGTGTGAGGACTCCTCCCATTGAGGAGGAAGGAGCGGCAGAGACAAGGTGTGATGAACTGTCCTCAAGCCCCATTCCCCATACCCCTTCACTGCTCAGGGGGAGGAGGAGGTAGATAAATTGGGAGTGAAATTGAGCCTGGAGAGAAGGGAAGGGTAGGGGGAAGGTGTTCTAAGATTTGGTTTTATTTCTCGTTACCCTACTCTGATTTTGATTGATAATAAATTCAATTCATTTCCCCCAGTTGAGTCTGTTTTGCCTGTGACAGTAATTGCTGAGTGATCTCCCTGTCCTTATCTCGACCCATGAGCCTTTTGTTGTATTTTCTCTCCCCTGTCCAGTTGAGGATGGAAGCTGATAGAGTGGCTTTGGTGGCTTTTGGATAGAGTGGATAGTATGGGGTGTCCAGACAGGGTCAACTCACCACACATACTTCTCAAAAATGAAAAAATGAAAGGGTTACATTTTACTAAAAGTTGGCAATTGAGTTTCAGATGTCCAATGTACTGAAAGAGGACTTGCGTAAAATATTCTAAACATATTTCAAATATTAGTTATGATAGGATTTAATATTTTCTATCTTTGTAATGAAAGAAAACTATATTGAGAAAACAATGATTTAAAAATGTAGCTGCAAATTGTCTTCCTTTTCAGATTGTGGTTTGTTATCCCAGGCATATAGGGTTTTGTCATCCTGGGACTTCATAAGCTATGCTATCTCTTTAACTAATGTCCTTGAATAAAGACAAGGCAGATTAGAACTGCCTTGTATTGAATCCTGGGAGGTTTGTAGATGCCTAGAAAAACAGATAGCTTGAAATTTGTTCATTCTATTTTGCTTGCAAAAGATTTTGTGGTGTTACCACTTTCCCGTATCAGTAACTCACCAGCCTAGACTTTCTCCAGTGGGTGAAAAGCAGATAGTTTTGTAAAATTCAGAAGAAAAATGCCCTTAGAATGCAGTGTCATTACATGGTGTCTCAGCAAGGGAAGAGTATCTCATAGCAATAAATACACTCAGTCTCTAAATTTACTTTAAAATCAATTGAAATGTTTCAAAAATATTTACTTTGCAGTGATGGTCAACAAAATAACCTCTCTCATCCACAGTAATGTCTGTGCCCTAGCTCTTCTCTGTAGGGAAAACATACCACATGTGTGACTGATACTTTGGTTTGGGAATTTTGTCAGTGGAGAATGTTGGGGGTAGCTGGAATGTTTGGGCTTTCCTGACTGTCATTAATTTCTCTGCTAGGTTGTTATAATTCAGGGATCTTCTTTCTAATTCATTGCAAAACTGGTTTAAAAAAAATGTTAGCCTTGTTCCCAGCCCACACCTAACAATTTTGAGTTCAATACTGTTTTAAGGATTTTAGACTGAGGAACAGAACTCAGCCTACAATAAAATCTCTTTCTCAGTCTTAAATATAGAGAAGCTACTTGCTGAAACCAAAATTTTAGGCTGCTCAACCCAGCTCTTCCCATTATCCACAAACCATCCTTTACGTTTTGCTTTCCTGCCTGCTGAAACTGAGGAAACAACTTACTCTCTTCTGCTGGGGAGACTTTTCCTTTCTTCACTTATTTAGATCAGGAATCACAGTTTTCCTCTGGATAGATGTACAGATCTTAAGAGTGCCACCTTGTCTGTCTCCATAAAGAATGTTTCCCTTGGCTCTGAAGAAATAGTTTCAAGAAGTTTCTTGCAGCCTCCCTTATTAATGGGCCTGATGACTCCAAAATATCCCTATTGCTGTGCACACAGCTCATTTCCCAGTAACTATCTCATTAATTGTGATTGCTGAGAGTTAGATGGAGCGGGGTTCAAGCTTCTACATTTGGGTTTGGTTTTGTGGTTTGTGTTTTTGTTTTTCTTTTAAAGACATGACAAACTGGGCAATAATT
Organism: Limosa lapponica baueri; assembly: GCA_002844005.1. NCBI lineage: Eukaryota > Metazoa > Chordata > Aves > Charadriiformes > Scolopacidae > Limosa > Limosa lapponica. The sequence goes on from KZ505784.1 coordinate 728,278, forward strand.
CAGTCTAGAGTGACAGTGGATCTGTGAAGCCTTGAACGCCCAAAACAGGGTACATTTTTTGTGTTGCAGCATGGTATTTCAAGAACATGTAGGGCATCAGTCACTGTGGTATTTTTTCTAAAATAAAACTTTAAAATAAACTCTAAAATGAAGTACAATAGATTGGGTTTCTACAGAGGCCTTCAGATATAAGGCATGCTACCTCTTGGTAGGATAGTTCTTGTAATGTGATGCTAATCTGCTGTTTGGTAATGCACACAGGTCCTCCAGACACAGCTAGATACCTTACTTGAAGGACAAGAAAGCATTAAAAGTTGCAGCAACTTTACAGCCCAAGCCCTCAACCACGGCACTGAAACCGAAGTTCTGCTGGTGAAGAAGCAAATGAGTGACAAGCTGAATGAATTGGCTGAGCGGGACTTCCCATTGCAGCCCCGTGAAAATGATCAGTTGGACTTCATAGTGGAAACAGAAGGCTTGAAGAAGTCCATTCACAATCTGGGTACTATTTTAACCACCAATGCTGTCGCCTCTGAAACAGTTGCCACAGGTGAGGGACTGAGGCAGACAGTGATCGGACAGCCCATGTCCGTTACCATCACAACCAAGGACAAAGATGGGGAGCTCTGTAAATCTGGGAACGCTTACCTCACGGCTGAACTGAGCACGCCTGATGGGAGTGTAGCAGACGGAGAAATACTTGACAATAAAAATGGCACTTATGAATTTTTGTATACTGTTCAGAAAGAAGGGGACTTCACTTTGTCACTGAGACTTTATGATCAACATATCAAGGGCAGCCCATTCAAACTTAAAGTGGTCAGATCTGCAGATGTATCCCCTACCACTGAAGGGGTTAAGAGGCGTGTTAAATCTCCTGGCAGTGGCCATGTGAAGCAGAAAGCTGTGAAAAGACCTGCAAGCATGTACAGCACTGGCAAAAGAAAAGAGAATCCCATTGAAGATGATTTAATCTTCAGAGTAGGTAGGTGACTTGTCTGCTACCTATTGACATACTTAAAAACAGTTCAGGGAAACTGGATGAAAAAATTTAGAAGTTAAATTATTTTAAGGTTAAAGCTGTAAGTAGAGCAACCTGATAATACCTTTAGGTATTTTGACTTTTGTTCATATGTAAATTTTAAAAGCACATACTTCAGAAATTCTGTTTGCAGCAAATATTTAATTGGAATTTGGGTTGAGAAATGCATACATTTGATGTGGGACAAAATATTTTACCACCTCTTCAGAAGAATATTGGGCATCGTAAAATGAAAATATAAAAAGACTGATGCTTCAGATTAGATTAAATTACTTCTTGAAAAAGTTGCATGGCAAGAAGGGAAGTAGGAGGACTCCTTCTCTAAAACTATTGCCCTAAAGATTAATCTAATTAATTAACCTGGAAATATATGTGCTAAATCCTGTGGTCATACAAAGTTGTTTCATTATGTCAGCAGAGGACAAAATTACTATTTCCTTTATTTGCCTTTTTCCCCTCAGTATCTAAATATGTTTGGTTCTTTATATAGTGTAATGTTATCTCTTAATCTGTGGATTTCTAATGCTTGGTAAAAATACAACATCTTGGTGTCATTTACTGTAATTATTTTCAGATCTTTTGGTCTATTTTGTTTTTAAGCGATATAATAATAATTATAATTTTAAAAGTCTGTATTTATGTAATGTCTGCTTATATAGTTAGAAAATACTTTTCACTTTGTACAGCTAAAGAAAAAAGCAAGTTAATTCTTAATATGAACAAGTCAGGATTTCAGCAGTATGTGTTACCAACTTTTACAGCCAGTTGGCAAGGTGGCTTTCCCGTTTGTAGCAGAGAAGGGATGGTGGTTAATCCTAGAGGATTTTTAAGTAATTCTATTGAAAATTCATCTGGACACCATTTGTCAGTTGGTTAGCTGTGTCCATCTGATTTCTCATCCATCAGTATTTCTGATAACTTTCCTTGCTGTGATAAAGAGTACATGCGATAACATAATGGTTTTATATCAGAAAATGTATTCAGCAAGCGTGCTCTGATTTCTGAATAAGACAGTACTATGTAAGCTCTGGATGGAGCTACTCATAAAATGACCAGCCTTTCCCAGGTGGCCAGTGCATTTCCTTGTAAGATAAATGACCCCATAAATATAACAACTCACAGCATGAGGCAATGATATCCAGTTTTACTGTCGCTAAGGCTAAGTTTTATGGTGACTGCTGAGTCAAAAGTTAGAAATACAGCATACAGCAATTCATACTGAAGTCAAGCCAGCCCTACTTGGCAGTAACCATGCTTTATTGTCCAAAGTTGGTAGATGACCTTTGTTAAATTAGTACTCTGACATAGCCCTTCCTCTCATAGGAAGGTCATCTTGTTGCAAAAGCTATTGCTGTAGTCGCCACCGGCAGAGGCCCTGTTAGCAATCCCATGGGGAGGGAAGCCCTTGCACAGGGCAGAGTGATCAGCGTCAGGCTCCTGCTGCAATAGAAAGGGACCTGTAGTTCTTCCCAAATGCAGTTTTGCTGCTGGTACTGGTTAAGTGTGGCAGAGGGTATGTATAAATGTAGCCTGGATCTTTTTTGGGCTCTATTTTGAGACGGGATTAAGCAAAACTGTTAAGAATAATGTCTGAGCCCTGTCTGGAAGGAAGTAATCTCTCCAATCTCTGCTGAAATGGTTGTGACATTTTACAAGCTAGACAGAGAAGGGGTTGGATGGACAGATTCAGGCACAAAGAGTCTCTGCACATCTGTAGCAGGTAGGAGCAGGATAGGAAAGCCTGCGCTATGCCTGTGAGGAATGGGGGAGCTCTGTTGCACGTTGTGGCTGACACCTTCACTGGGTGCTAAATCCTCTTGTTCGCATATATCAAGCATTAATTTGTCCCAGTGTAGGAATCGTAGCTCTAAATACTTTTTTTTTTTTTAAATCTTAAAATGATTTTAAAAAAAGTCCTGAAATTATTTTAAAACTGTTAATATTCTTACTAAAAACCATTTGGTATGTTTTAAAATGATTTCAGCTTGTAATTTCTGCTTCTGTATCCCTTGCTTGTAGTGAGCAATTTCTAGCCTGGGTATCGAATAGTGGTATGGCTCCAGTTTGGGTTTTGGTGGTGGTGTGTGTTTGATTTTACTTTTTTTAACTATTCTTTCCAACACACCATAAACTCTAGAAGTCTTAAATGTTTTCCAAAAATTGCAGTGCCCTTTCTGTTGTGACGTAGTCATGACCATGTGCTTCATTTTGGAATTCTGTCTCTTCCCCTTCTTTACCACTCTATCCCCTTAAAAAAATAAGAGAAAATAATTAGAACAAGAGCTATACATGTCTCGAAGCTTTTACTTGATGAAACCTCTCAGGAGTGTCCACATTTGGGATACATGAATCGCTATTTTATTGAAAAACTGAGCTGAGAGAGTACTTCATCCTACTACAAGTTCAGTTCTCAGCCACTCATTTCACAGAATGACCCTACTTAGAGATGTCCCTCTGGGCTTATGTGTGCATTGTCTGAAAGGTCTCTTAAGCCATTGCAGCTGTAATGCTCTAGCTTTTTACACTCTCCCAAATATGCAAAATTAATGAAGACGGGTAAAACTTCCGACATTTTCACAGGGATTGCCTTTATGGATTTAAGAGTTTGTTTAATTCCAGTTTCAGCTCACTTTGAAAAGTTAAGGTTTGGTTCATTTGATGAGGTAATGTAAAATAAAGTTTATTGCTGTTTTCCAACACAATCGAGTATCTCTATTCTGAACCCATTGTTGAATTCTTCTGATAGCCCCAGCCAAATCTGGATTTTTATTTTAAACTGGGCAAGATAAATCTTTTGTTTGGACTGCCGGAAGCTCATACAGCTGTGTTGGAGAACTGTATTGCAATATTCCTATGGGCATCCAAATACACAGAGTATGCTATTGTATATATGCTGATATATGGGCTTTTATGCACAAGTAAATTGATTAGCTCCTAGCAGGAGATTGTTCTTGTGCTAGTATTAACATAGATAATGTTAATACAACATTAGTACAGTTAAGTGCTTTCGTTCGTGGGGAATTGTGCATTGTATCTTTTGCCAATTCTGTGTTATTCATGGCTTTTAAAATGGCATGTGGTTCTATTCAGATGTTTTAAGGTCAAGCTATTGACTGCACATTCATACATTTGTGTAATTCATTATTGATAACAGTAACAGAGTATTTCTTGCTTCCTCCTCTTCTCTCTCAATAATTTATATCAACCTTTTTTTTTTATTCTTGGTAAACAGGTGTGATCTCTAAGAGTGTATCCATGCAGTATCTGTGTAGCATGTACTTAGTTTATACAAATGAAAACAAGAATATGCTTCTGATACCCAGAAAATAATCATTGCGCAATGTTTTTTTGCTGCTTCTACAAGTGGTAGGAAGCACTAAAGTGAGAGGGGAGGCTCTTTTCCATTACCTTGCTTTTGTGCCTTACACCCATGCTGAGCAGAGGTAAATGGAGGTGAGGGATGTTCACAGTGTCAGCCACTTCCACCTTTGCTGGTAAACCACTCCCATGTCCTCCAAAGGAGGGTTAAGAGCCATGGGTGGCATGAGTTAGCTGCTCTGTTCAGGACCCCATCTTGTGCACTAGCTCTGCCACGCCGTGCCATATGCCTTGGTATTTTTTCTCTTCTGGCACTTTTCATGAGTGTGTTCTTTGACACCGTTTAGCAGTAGCGGTGCTATTTCCCACTTCAACTGCTTTTTCTCTTCATTTATTTATACTTGGGATTGGCATCAGATACAGCCAGATGGAGAGTTGGCTCTCTACTAGCAAGTTCAATTTTCCTTTTCCTCAGACTGTGTTTAGTTGTCTGTTCAGTCATGTATCTGAGCATCTAAGTTTAGCTGGTACATTTAAT
>KZ505784.1:733270-748654 GCA_002844005.1 Limosa lapponica baueri
GTAGATATCATCTTCTGGTCTGTTATCAATGCTGAAAGCAAATAGGAACCTTATTGTTAATTTATTCCACATAAAAACTCATGAACAAGGCCGGTATAATAATAGCTTTAGTGCAGTTTAAAAGCAGGCTTAGGGGGAGCAAAGGGACTCTTGATCCTGTGTTTCTTCTTTAATTTTCTCTGACGGCCTCTGCCTGAAACTCTGTATTGGATTGTCCTTTTAGAAAGGAACAAGGCTGCCTATAGATAAATACTTTTTGAGATTTACAAAAATACAAGCAGGCTATATGGGTACACATCTTCTTGAAAAAGCATGTATTTTTCCATTTTCACTTAGCCCCCTTGTATGGATGGTCCAGAGGAACCTTCTCCTGTAGCAAGCAGCATCTGCATCTTCCCATTCCCTCATCCCTTCTCAACCTTTCTAGCAATGTCCTGTCCTGGCCAAATTACAGCCTGGCTAAGGGCACTGGAGAAGGAAGGAATGTGTGTGTAGCTGTTCCATATAGTGCAGAAGTATGATATGTGAAACGCAGAGGCCCCTCTGACGGCATACCTGTATCAAACAGTGTCTGAAGAACTCTGACATCACATTGCTGATCCCAGCACGGGTCTGATGTCCTGACGACAGAGACTTGGTCTTTGTTCGACTCGTGTCATTTGGGGTTTTGCTGCTGTACCAGCAAAGAACTGCTTCTGAGGTGCACCTGTCCCTAGGATTTGTGCATACCTAGCTGTGGCGGCAGGGCTCTGCTGCATAAGCAAGGCTCGGAGGTGGTCTTGGCCAGGCTTTTAGGGACAGATGCTGTGTAAAACAAATTAATACAAATCAGCCCGAACTTCACTACCAACAGTGTGTAGGAGTATCTGCCAGAGTTCCTACTGAATTATTCATTCCTCTTTAAAGGTTACAAACATTGTGTGCCTTCATCCAACAGACTGATTGATTTTAAAACTTAGATTTGCATGGGATCTTGGATTAGAAACACTGACATTTATTTTACAATAAGCACATAACTTGTTGGCAATCTGATTCAGTGCAGTTTTACTACAGAGCCTTTTGTGTTTCAGCTGTATCTATTACAAGAGAGGGCATCATATGCTCACAACGTGTAAGGTTTGACTAAATATCTTTTGGTGCTCTGAGGAAAAAAGAAATGAAGCTAGGGAACAACAAAACAACTCCTTGATGCCCGTCTATGCAGTATGTATGTAGACCTTTCCATGCTGTTTAGTTTTATCCTTTTTTTCAGTACCACATAGAGAACAGTCCAAGAAGTATTTGATGTGTTGTAGGCAGGAAAGAAGTGGTACTTAAGCAACATGTTATGGCTACTTACAGCCTCTAAAGTCTCCCCGTTAATCTGTAATCTTTCTGCAGGGTTGTTTTCTCTCTGAATCCACTCGCTTCCTGCTGGGGGCAGTGAAATAGTTTTTTTCTGTGTTTTAGGAAGCTGATAAATCTAGGTTAGCAAGCAGGGAGGTTATTATTCATATTAATAAAACTTAGAAAGCAAAAAATGCTCCTTCTATTACTATGAGCATCAAAAGTGTACATTGTACAACAGGTTTATCCAGCTGCCCTGCACTTACAAAGCAGATTCTCCTTGCAGTTACATGATGTAATTTTTAACATCTCCTGTGATGTTAATGGACTTTTAAATTATTTTTTCCCTTCTATTTGGTGAGATTCGATCTGGCCTCTGTTATGGAAGAATAAAAGATTGAAATTATGAAGCATTTTATATGTACTAGATTGTCTTGAGCTGAAAATTGATACTCTTGTTGAAAGCATATCGTCAAAGCTAAATTAATTGGTTTGTACAGGCTATGCTTAGAAATACCAGAAGGAATTACATAGGGATAAGGCAAACCTGATTGTTTATTGTCTGCATACAAAGATGGTATAAAAGGAGCTATTCCACAGGCCACATACCTGCTTCCTAATAACTCTCTTCAGCCTGGCCTTTTGAAAACTCTGCTTTCCTTTCCCAATCACTGTCAGCTTGCCACAGAAGTTGCAGTAAAATGTGTCTTTTTCCTCCTTTGTGCCCCACCGTAGCTCAGAACAGTAGGGAGGTAAGGCTGGGCAAAGACAGGCAGCTTTCATCTCTCAACCAAGGCTGCTTAGGAAGCATTGGAATGAGGATCCCACAACTGTCCTCTGGTTCCAGCCCTGTGCATTTGAAATGTTGGTGCCTCCCTAGGCAAAGGAGTGATGGGTGACTGCCCACGACTGAGAGCAGACAAAGTATGGGGTGCCGTGATACAGAGTGGTATTTTGCAGTAAAAGATTAGCTGAAGACTCTCTCTCAGGCAGGTATGTTTATAAGGCAGGAATCTCTGCTTACAGGAAGGAGCTATCATCCTTTGGTATTACAGAGTCAGTTGCAGGATCTGCTTTTCCAGAGGCTGACATACTTTACTTTCCTCTCATTATTTGAACTGCTGCCATGGCTTGTGTTCGGGTTCAGATCTTTGCTGGCATAGTGAATTATTCAAATCAGAAAGTTCAAAGTTACCAGTTCTCCTCTTGAACATAAATCAGGAAGTAAGCTGTGTTTCACTAACCTCAGCTTTCTTCAGAGAAATTTGTGCCACTCCAGAGGGGACTGTACAAATTAGGTGCAAATTAGAACCTATGCAATGGATTTAATAGCTGCAAAGCACTATGTGCAAAGACGTTGCATGGAGCTGAATTTCATCTGCGTGATGTGTTAATAAATTAATATTTCTTAAATTTACTGTGAAATGTGACTATGGCATTCCTGGGCAATTTCTTCTATTTTTCCTTTGATGTATGTTTACAAGGTCCCACTGAAGAACACTCAGAGTAACTCTTTATGTAGGTCTCTCTTATCTTTAAAAATGAAATTCCTTGACTTTCAAGAACATTTTTCTAAGGGTAAAGAGTATACATTCCATAAAGTTTGTGCTAGTTGGTTCCAGATGCTCTAGCTTACGCCTCCTCTTTTCTAACAAATGTTTTCCCTTTACTCTCAGTAGTAAAAGGAATGTTTCTCCCTTTTCATCCATTCTCTTTGGCTAAAAGGCAAAAAGGAAACTTATCATTAGCATATGGTGGAAAGAAATTACTGCATGCATCCCTCAGGCACTGCTCATTAAAAGAATACACAGAAATGGCTCAAGTATGGGTAATGTAATTGGTGTGTAACTCGCTATTCCCTGAATATGTGTCTTCCTCTTGCAGTACAGAAATTCAGAAGTATTTGTCTTGTTCAGTGGATGGAGTATATGGAGTTCAAGAAAACAAGCTTTGAAACAAAGGGACATGCTTGCAGCACCAAGTGCAGAGGAATTAAATGTTACTTGTTAGCCAGTGACAGGAAATATGCATCCCACAGCCATCACCACAGCAGAAAAAAGGGTTGTTAAGAGTATGCACCCCTAATGAAAGCTAAATACAGATTAGAGCTTATATGTATGTCTTATATTGGGCATCACAGAACTATTTTAATCACTGAGCTCCTCGATATTTTGGACTACAATAAAATACAAGTTTTTCAGTTGAAGCTGTATATTGAAACCAATTAGGGTCTGATATGCAGCCAGTGAATGCATGTAAAAATACTTCACCAGGAAAAATAGTGCTGCATCCAATTCTTGGAAAGAACAGCTTGTAGAGTCTTTTTGTTTCAGAATTCATTCATTCATTATGAATAACCTTGGGGTCCAAGATCATAATTGCAGTCTTTTCTAAAGACCCCTGAGCCTCCTTTACGAACAATGCAGGAATTTGGATACTGTTCCTGTGTTCCAGGTGTAATTTGGGCCAGACACTTTAGGGCTGACCTTTTAAAGACATCAGTTTGCTGTGTGACTCTCTCCTCACAATGTCTCAGAACAAACATCTAAGTAATGAGGCATGTAAACTTATTGAACTTTGGTGAAAAATTGACATTTTACAGCACCTTATTGCCTTAAGCCACTGGGGAAAAGACTTACTATGTTCTATGTAAATCACTATTGCATTTGTCCTGGGTAAAATGGGACCTCTGTGTGTGTATACTGCTTCATTAGAACAGTCTAATGCAGGTCTTTGCAAAAGTGTTCAGTCTCCAGATGTTGGTCTTCGTGGCTGACATATCCTAATTATTCAAACCAGTTCTTCATCTGAGTTTCCCTTCTAAGGGGATTTTTAAAGCCTATGCCTGAAAACTGTGTATGAGTGAATAGGGGACCTCCCTGTCTTGAAATGGCTCCATCCAAAGTGATCACTGGTATGTTTTATCTCAATTTTGTGACTTCACTGAGGAGATTTAGCTAATTGTACTAAAATCACATCATCTGTCCAGGTTCTTATCTTAGCCTCTATCTGTATGTTCCCACAGTACTACTCTGTCAATGCCTTCTCAGTTGAATAAAAGTCCACAATTTAAAAAAAGTCTATCACTTATGAAGAAACATTTTACTTGTTACCTCATGCAAGAGGCAAATCATGAACACTTTGATCTGTGAAGGTTAAAGAGGTTAATTACATTGATAGGGGCTTACATGGCATACATGTCAAAGAGTAAGAACAATCCTTTTTCTTACTTGGAATTGTGTATCTGTTACTGAGATACTTCTTTGAAGTTGTAATAGTGATAAGAACTCTTCAAAATAGAATAGATCAAGGATGTAATACATGCATGTGTTGGCATTTAGGTCCTAACTGATTAGTCCGGTCTAACCTGATTTCTTATGTACTTTGTGCTCAATTTTAGGCACCAAAGGAAGAAACAAAGGGGAATTTACAAATCTTCAAGGTGTAGCTGCATCTACAAATGGAAAAATATTAATAGCAGACAGTAACAACCAATGTGTGCAGGTATGAGGATATGCCACTTTCAGTATTTTTATGTTGCTCCCTGCCCCCACACCTCTGCCTTCTTTATAATTCAGGAAAGACATGTTTTGTATAATTCAAGTAGATACAGAAAATACAGAGGAAGTTCAACTTGTTTATCATCCATTATCATTCCATCTTCTTGACCTGCAGCTATCTTTTTCAGATCTACACTATATCAAGTATGTATGTCAGTTTATTTCCCTTCATTATGATGTTTGGCAATGAATGAAGAAAACAAGCAGTACAATAATCTGGAAATTTTTGTAAATATAATTTTACATTGTAAATTTATCATATTTCCAAATATAAATGTAGAGCAAGGTGCCACAAATATAATTTCTTAAGCAAATACAAGTACAAAAATAAACAAGTAGGTGTAATTTTCAAATGGCTTTTAGTCTACTTAATTGACTTTTCTTTCTGATATCATAATCAAATCTTTTCTTTGGTGGCACCCATGATTTCTTGGCTTCTGTAACCTGTGTGAAAATCAAGCTGTGTTTTTTCTTTTGCTTGCCATGTATGTTTTTTTACCATTAACAATTTGTCATCACTCTTCAGGCTGCCCATGTGGTAGCAATGAACAAGGCAGCAGTGTGTGGCTTGTTCTTCAGTATGCGAGAACCAGCAAGCCACATGCAGTAAGAACTCATTTCCAGGCCTTTTCAAAGAGACAGAGTCAAATATTCATCAGCACCCTCACACTTGGTAATTTGCAGCCACTTCAGATGAGCTTCAGTGTCTAATTACCTGGCTTGGGGACACAACCAGTGGACTAAATTTTGTGTGGCTAAAGCATCTCTCAGGAAATGGCGTAGTACTTATCCCTAAGTCAAATAATTTTTTTTTTTAAATTCTCTTTTAGCCTCTGTTCCTATAATTTCTACAGGCTTAGTGGTTGACTGTGGCCAAGTCACTCAGTGCCTCAGTTTCCTCATTTCTAATACGGGAATAATACCACTTCCTTCCAGCTGAGAGGGACATTGTGAAGCGTAATTCACTAATGTTTGTAAAGTACTTTGAGATCACTGATGAAACAATGCGATGTAAGTACAGAGAACTTAATTATTTTGAAATTAGGGTCCAGGTGGAAGCCCCTTCTTAAGTTAGGCATATCACTTAAAATGGGCCATGCAAAAGTGCTTCATGTGCCTAACTCTCTCCTGATTATAGTGTTCATTAGTGACTTGCTAAAATCTAAGCTCCAAGAAATAGATGATGTTATTGTGACTTAATTTTAAAATGAATGTTTTTTGTTACAGATATTTTCCAACGATGGTCAGTTCAAAAGTCGTTTTGGCATACGAGGAAGATCTCCTGGCCAGTTGCAGCGGCCAACAGGAGTGGCTGTGCATCCCAGTGGTGACATCATTATTGCAGATTATGATAACAAATGGGTTAGCATATTCTCATCAGATGGAAAATTTAAGGTACGAGTTACCACGTGAACTCTCCTGAGCTTTCTCCATCTTACAGAGGAATGCAAAGTAATGGGGTTTTTTTGTCAAGAAACTACATAGTTTGGTTGTAACTTAGTCCAAATTCCATTGTTGTGATGTGGAAACCCATGACACAGCCACGTTGTATAATTAATAGGAAGAGGTCACAGCTGTGATGCTAATGTTATACCAAATAGAGACAATATGTTCCATTTTACAGTTCTACATACAAGATACTTGGATGCCTTTCTGTACAGTCAAGGCTAGCTAGTGCAATCAAGTCTAGTTGGACTAGCTCAACAACCTTCATATCATTAGCATTCTGATTATACAGAAATGTGTGTGCATATATGTATATGCACACAGACAAACATAAAAACTTATGGGAAGGACATGAGGCTCTTTAGTGACATATGGAGGAGAAAAGTAAGGTAGCAGACTGAAGATGACGACTTAATCTACTCATTCGATATGTATCAGCAAATCAAATGTATAATTTATGTATGATCCTGTTGGTAGTAAATGCAAGGAAGGGCAAACCAGGTTGTTGTTCCGGTGCTACAGCATAGACACGACTTTTTTAGGTGGCGTGATGTGCACGGGTGAAAGACAGTAATGTCTTAGGTGTTAGAAATCAGAAGTTCTGACAAAAGCGCACCTCTTATTTCTATAGCAACTCTGATCCCTTTAATAGGAGTAAAATAAGAAGGCAACTACACTACACTGATGCTTGCCAGCCTGTAAAATTTATTTTGCTTGGGTTCAGGTGCAATTCCAGAGAGAATGAAAGGTTGCCTCCTTTTGGTGCTGTTCTCTGAATGCACTTTACCAAGTCTGGTGATGCGTGCTAGAAATAGCCACCTATAGCAGAGGTTAGCAGTACGTACTGGTCAGTGAGATAAAGGACCTGCAAGGAAATTTCTACCATAACTACTTGGTTCTAGAGTCCTGCATTGGAGAGAAATTTCCTGTTTGGCTAATTTTTCTGGCAGCCTAATGAACAAAAAGCTCAGGTCCTGAGCTGCTCACATGTGTACCAAGAAATGGCCTTTCTTTGAGTAGTCTTTGCAAAGTGACGATGCTATAGCAAATAGTCCTCAGTGACCTCCATCTGAGAAACAGACACATGGATGCTTTTAAAAGTATCCAGGTCCTTTGTAGACTTGAAGCTAAAGTAAAACAATATTAATATGCAATGCAAGTGTTAAAAAAAATATAAATTACTTGCATTTGTGGAAAGTATGTGATTTTCCTTGTGAAGTAGTTTTGAAAACGTACAGCTACAAAGGAAAACCTTGGTTTTGGCTGAAGTCCTTGAACAAAATGAAGACACCAAAACAAAACCAAGCAAAGATGTAATTTAGTTAAGAATCAAAATACTCTGAGTAACCTAAGTGTGTTTTAAATAATTATTAACATCTTTAATGTGAACTGGCATGGTCTGGACACAGAGCACAGAGGGCTTATTTTCCTTCCTTCTCAAGACATGCTGTAAATCCAGCACTTCGGATGGTGCCAGCCCTGGAGGAAAAAGCCATGGCTCTGCAGGAGCCAGGACCCTATGTGCTGTACACTACCAGCAGAGAGACAGGTATTGAAATAATTAATTACTAAGGTAGTTCCTCTGACGTAGGGCCTAGCTTTGTTTTTAGTCAATGTTTTTGTTGGATTGCAAGAGCTATGTCAAGTTGGCAATGTTTGTCTGGTTAATAGAAGTTAATATATTGGACTTTATAGTTCTTGGGAGTAGACTGATAAAATGAGAGATGAAACATGAGTGATATAAAGTACTATTTTTCGATTGAATACAACAAGCTGTATTTATGAGAGAAAAACATATGAATGTTTGTAGAAGCATTTTATATATGGAGAGCCAGCATAATCATACAGTTAAAGCACAGGTCATGGATGTAACAGATCTACCCTGTGGGAATCTGGGCAAAGCCTTGTAATTTCTAGTGTGCTGGCAGCGGTAATTTTTACAGGGGCTTTGTCAGATTACATTGAGCAACGCTTGCTAAGATACACAGAGAGATAGATAAAGGGATAATAGTGTTTCCCTTAAAATGACTGTGCCTGCAAGTTCATTGTATAAGATCTTTGATGCAGGTGGTCTGCTAGTGGTTAATTCAGCATTATCAGGGGGCTGTTTTGAACTTAATCGAACTTTTTTTTGTGTTGTCCCCTTCTGTATTTACTTAAATTTACTCTCCCTTAGCGGCATTTTAATGGTTATGTGAGCCAGAAGGCAAATTTCCCCTGGAGCCAGGCCCAAGCATCTCTCTGATTGCAATGCTGGGCTGACTCACCCCAGGAAACTCACTGCCAAGCAGAAAAGTGTCACCTTCCTCAGTTGCTGGTAGCAACAGACACAGAGCTCCATTTTCCTAAGGCTGTAAAACTTGCATAACGCAGAGGTGGACAGACCCTAATCTTACACCAAGGTTACACCAAAAACACAAGTCTCTTAAAATGAAAGGCTATGTTGTCCTGTGAACCTTAAAGCCTCAGATAGGGTCTTAGGAAATGGGGCTTCCATTTCTGACTATGCCACAGGTCTCACAGGTAACTAGCGATCTTCCATTTCACTTCCCAGTGCTTTATTTTCCTCATCTGTAAAAGGCAGATAACAATGCTCGCTTCCTCTGGAAATTACTCTGAAATCACATAAGAAAACTGTTAAAGGTGACATATTGCTAGGCTAAGGAGAGAACGCATGCTGAAGCAGTAGTATCAACTTTGGGGCCAGTGGTAGTGTTCAAACCTAGTGAAGGAACTGGAGAACAGAGCCAAGAAAATGATTTTTGACCCTCTGAGGAGAGAACTACTTTCTAGTCTTGAAGGGTTGTATCTAAGGTAGCTTGTTATCAGCCAAACAGGGCTGCAGGTCAAGTTAAGATCAAGTTTAGATGAGTGGGAAAAGATTAAAGGAAACATTTTATCTGTCAGACTTCTATTTTTTCTTTTCTCGTTAGAAGAAATAAGAAGGGAGCTGCTTGAAGCTGGTTGCATGTTCAGATAGGAATAGTTCTGTGAAGTGTAGTTAAGTGGTCACAGTTGAATTAAGACAGTCACATGAATGATAAACCCATTTATTGTGTGATATTGCAATGTGTGACAAAGCTGTATCTCCATATTAGGGAAGTTTTCAAAGAGGAAAAGAAAGTATGTTCAAAGTCTCTAAGTTAATTCCTGATAATTGTGAACCTTTCAGACAGTGACAGGATTGGTGGAGTTAAACTAAGAGCCCTAACACACCTACTTCTACAGTAGTAGCCTAGCGGACTTTTTTACCTCTAGGACTATTCCACAGTAGAATTTTTTCCACCCAGGTAGGGTGACTTTATAAACACATATTTGAAAACCAGTCTAAATTCATAAGAGCCTATAAAATAAGGGATATAATGCCCTTCACTGAATTCAGTTAAACACACTATTTGTATTAAGGTTTCAGATGATTCATTATACTTTATTAATTTCTAATGGCAGAAAAGTCTGAAAATACTTCCATTCATACACGTAACAGGAGTGACTGGGTTTCATAATGTTCTGTTCTAAATAATCAAACCTATAATTCCAAGAAACCTTCTGAAATAAAAATATACAAAGCATATGTTCAGCCAGACTCGGTAATGTGTCATCAGCATATTTTGATCTAAACTGGAAACAGAGATTTTTAGTAAAAAGCACTGCAAACTCTAGCTGGGCATAATTTATTGCTGCCTGCAAATTATATTTTAAATCCTGGCCCAAGAATAGCGATTTTTATTACTCTTCTCAGCACTGAGTGCCCATTAATGTAGTACGTGATTTATTCCTGATTTTTTTTGGTGTATGTATTTATATGGGCTGGAAGACACTGTACTCATGAATCTGAGTCATTTTTCCATAGGAATCCTGGAAAGATGGTAAGGATGTGGTGCAATGCACAAGCAAACACATGGGCATCCCAGAGGAAAGAAGGGAATATGATTTAATCACCCCAAAGGAAATAAATCTACTGATTTGCATTTGGTTTATGTTTTTGCTGCTTTGTTGTTATGCAAACCTGAATACATTTTGTAAGACTGCTCATATCTTTCCTCTGGTGAACACAAAGTAATTTTTAGTAGTTTTCCCTGGGGATATTTTAGCATGATTTAATTAGGTGGGTTTTGCCTAAATATGTAGCAATTTTGAACAGCATATGTACCTGAACATAAAACAGACACATGATCATTGCATGTGGCTAACCATAGTCTTAAAGCTGCAAGATTTACTCCCTGGAGTTTTCTTTATTTAAACTGAAAGATGTTGTGTAGTAATGCTGGTGACTTTGTACCAGACAGCCTCAGGGAACCCTAGATGGCTTTGCTTTGGGATGGCTCCTATTTTTAACCTGCAACCCCACCCATCAGAATGTGCCATGGAATAGGAGCATGGAGCTTACCAAGGATAGTTGAGTTCCTTCAGATACTAACATGGTTTTTTGCTTTGAAAACATTGGGGAATTGAAAGAAATGAGTTAGGTAATGGATCATCTCCATGCCCCATAATCTGTCCCATCTTGATAGTCAGTCACAGGCTAACAGAGCTTCAGCTACTCCTCACCAAGTGGAGGAGGGAGGGGAGAGGGGCAGAGAAGTCAGAAGCATTGCTTGTTCTAGGTGGTGATCTGTCCCACCCTGCACAGGCAGCAAGGTGAAAAATGCTTGTTTCATAAAGATGAAAATATCTTAGTATTTTATTTCAATTCCAATTCCAATGGAAACAGGAAATTATGTTCTCCACCGAAAAGATGGACCTCAGTTTGTAGGATGTGTCTTGCACAAATTACTACAGGATCTGAAAGTTCTGGGTTCTGTAATTTCAACACAGTCTGTTAGGTGGATCGCCTGTCCAGCAGATAGAGAGGCAGGAACCAACCCGGATAACTGCTTCCAAATCTGTCCATCATTTAAAAAAAGCAAACGGCCAAAACCAGAAAGGAAGTTGCTGCATTCCAGAAACAAAACTCCCAAACAACTAGGTGGTATTTTTATAACCTTTTTTTTTAAATGAAAGGTCAAAATGCAACTGATTTTGTGTAGGTTAAACCAGTTTCTAAAATCTCTGCCTGAAAAAAATGAGCAGAATGGTGAAAAATCTGAAATGGGTTACGAGGTGATCCTAGAATCTTCCTGGCTATATACCCGGATAGCTCATTGGTTCTTTGAAGGATTTACCTCAATTTCTGCTTGCTCTGAGCTGGATGGGATGCTGTTACTTAGATCTGCTTCTTAGATCCCCTTCTTTTTGATCCTACTAAAGAATGCTTCTAACATTTTCGATTTATTTTGACAGCTCTCTAGCCTTTCCAAATAATTCACTGTGTGTGAGTTCT
Source organism: Limosa lapponica baueri (assembly GCA_002844005.1). Lineage (NCBI taxonomy): Eukaryota > Metazoa > Chordata > Aves > Charadriiformes > Scolopacidae > Limosa > Limosa lapponica. The sequence continues at coordinate 744,923 of KZ505784.1, forward strand.
ACCTCACCCCCACTGAAGGTTTTTCCATTGATACAATATGGAATATTGTATACAGTTCCCCTCCTGTTGCTGATCATGCTGGCAGATGCTTTTGGTAGTCATGAGGCCTATTTACAAAGACGGAAATAATTTTATTTACCTAAGACAGGAGCAAGCTTTGATTTGTTTAGTGTTTCAAATATTACTTTATTTGGTGTTTGGCAGCATGATCCTATCTCCTTTGCAGGTTTCAGCTGACACTTCAGGTGTCTAAGCAGCAAGTGAAGCAATCTCATGGGGATCTGGTGGAAGATACAGAGGCCAGCTTGAGCTTTAGCTCTGCTTAATTTCTTTCCAAGAGCACTCAGAAGCTGCATGGTGTCTCATAGCCTACATCCCACTCAGCTCTGATGCTCCAAGAGCGAGCTCTGACTGCTTTGATGCACCAGGCAGGGCTAAAGGCATGTTTCTCTGTCGATAACAAGGCGGTTGCTGGGCTTAGGAATAGTATGCAATAGGAGGCAGAAGTCCTTTATGTCTGTCTGCCTGTCCTGCTGGTACACTAGTGCTGGCTATACAGCCACTTGTGATGGTTTCTGACATGCTATAGTTTATCAAGACATACAAATCTGATGATTGTATTTCTCAGGAGTTGTATATTTGGACTCAGTTACAGAGATATTTTCCACTCTACAAAGGACATACAGAAAGCAGTCTTTATTTTCAGCTGAAGAAAAAATTATGACATGCACAATTAAGAGCTGATAAAAACTATCACTTACCTCTGGGAAACTTTTTATGACAAAAATGTTTCTCCATCCCCCTGTGTGCCTGTAATGCAATCTTTGAACTGTACTAACTTATTTCTGTCTTGTCAATGTATTTTCCTGTTCTGTGTTTTTGTTTTTAGGCCAAAATTGGGTCTGGAAAGCTCATGGGCCCTAAAGGTGTTTCTGTGGATCGTAATGGACACATCATCGTAGTGGACAATAAAGCATGCTGCGTCTTCATCTTCCAGCCCAACGGGAAAATAGTCACCAGGTTCGGTAGTCGAGGAAATGGTGACAAGCAGTTTGCAGGTACACTTGATGGTAATATGTAAATCCCCTTTTCTTGTCTCTTCTGCTCACATTTGCATGATGTTTGAGCACGTTGAAGACGCTATATCCTACTTGTTTTTCCTGGAGGGGAAAAGCTCTACTAAACAAAGAGCTACTATTCACTTCACCATTTGTTTAATTGGTCAGGAAGACTGCAACATCTGTTCTGCAAATGTAGCTGTAACCAGATTGTTTTATCTACCTCTCTGTGCCTGGAAGCATTTCAGATCAGTGACCCAAGAAAGACTGATCTTAACTAGCATTTTATAAATGCTTTGTAATGCCCACACTCAGCTGTTCATGATAATCAACTCAAACACTGTGCTTGGTGTTTCCAATGATCAGATGCACATTAACCAATGCTCTTAAGTGGCATATTCCCATTAGAAGATGAGTGTAATGGGAGAGTGTTAAGATTGAGAACAAGAAGACTCAGTTATGCAAACAGAAAATGCCAGTTTGGGGAAATGGCCACTTACATTCAACTTGACTGCTTGCACATGCTGTCTTTCAATTAGAACATGAAATTAAGTTAAAAAAAACCCCAATTGATATATTCTTTCAAAATTTGAAATGACGATGCCAAATTACACATGCAGGTCATTTTGCAGGTGTTGTGTCACTCTGAATAAGTAGTTATAGATTGGTCTGATGTTCTTACTGGTTCACAGCACAAGAAATAGCATCGATGGTATAACTGCTTGTACCTTACTTGAGGTTTCTTGCAGTGTCTTATGGCACAAGTACCATATATGTATAATTTATGAGAGTTTTGGCTCCAACACAGCTAAGCATCACCAAAATTTTCTGGGTATGTCCAGTTTCTTTACTTTCAAAATTTGTAAGAATACCTCCTGAAAATAAGCGTGCTCTTTAACAGTGCATTTGAGAATTGTATCACCTTTTTTTGGTGGTAGGATACATAAAACAGGTTAATTGTTATTATGTGAATGTTTTCAGTGTAAAGGTTTTCACCCTTTTTATAGGTTACACTGATATACTGTGAAAATTGAGTTCTGATCTGTTTAGTAACTCAAAATAGCACCAAGTGTTTTGATTCAGCTACTCTCTTGTTTTCAAGCTACCGTTTGTTTTTTATTCCAGTTTGCGCACATAGTTCAATTCACAAAGTAAAGCACAAAATTCACTTTATTCCCTGACAGTGGTGTTCTAAGTGACTTTTGTATTTATCCTAAAACTTGTTTGCTCAAGCAGTTCTGAGAAGTGAGAACAGAAAGCATAGCAGATTTCAATTGAGACTTTACATGAACATTTTTGAGAACTATTTTCAGTGTATACAGGACTTTATGCCTAAGCACTACATGTTTTGTCATGCTAATAAGCACATAAATATCTACATAGTCATCTGTATATGAGAGAGGAAGGAATGAACAATGCTTACTGCTAACACTAGCTGACAACTGGTTGAAAAAGAAATTATTTATGTTTACAGAAAGGCATGATGAGCTTTTTAAAACATGAAATGAAATTACCCTTAATTTGAAGTTGATGTTCCCAATTTCACTATTACTGCTCAGACCCGAATATAATATCCTGGCAGGCTGAATATTTTTTTTTTTTACTTACGCAAACTTTTTGTTTTAGTGGTATTATTATATTTTCTTTCTTTGTATTGCAGGTCCTCATTTTGCAGCTGTAAACAGCAACAATGAAATTATTGTCACAGATTTTCATAATCATTCTGTCAAGGTACTGTCATTAATGGCAACTTGGAATGCTTTTTATTTTATCATGGTACTTTCTTGGGGAAAATAAAGTATTATTGAAAACAAAGGGATCACACTCTCTATATATGAGATCTGATTTAAGGACTGCACAGAGACTGTTGCATGCGGCGCATTGCTTAGTGGAGATACAGTCCATTGCCTTTGGTGCCACTATGATGTTCTGTAATTCGATTGCTTAAAAGTAAGTTGTACCCGAGATAAATAATATCAGCTTAGTTGTTTTTATTAACTCTCTGCCAAACCTGTTATTTACCCCATGTTCTTTCCTAATTTAAGTAAGTCTGGTAACTGCTTTTGAATTTCCCAGTAAAAGCTTCTCACATTTCTAGTTGAATAAAATTATAACAAAGACAATCTTTAATTCCATACCTATAAGCTTTAAGATTACTGGATCCGCTTACAACCTGATACTTTTATCAGTTGGGTAACACAGACCATTGGTTTTCATCCAGTACCCCTGCACGGGGCTGAACTGGCCACTAGTCATAGAATCATAGAATTGTCTAGGTTGGAAGGACCTTTCAGATCGTCTAGTCCAACCATTCACCTAATATGGACAAAAACCATCACTAAACCATATCGCTAAGCTCTATGTCTCTCCGTCTTTTAAATATGTCCTTACACCCATGGGAAGTTCCTGACACACGGCCTGTTAAACAGTCATGGTAAGATAGGGTGGTATATTTGTTTGTCCCAATAATTAACCAAAGCAAGGATACAAGTTGAGATGTCATGTGGTGGAAAATGTACATGAAGGAGCTACAGGCCATTTCAGAAATTGCTTTCCTGTGCGTGTTTGTTTTCAGGCCATGACATTCCCTTTCAGTAACTTTCCATGCTCTTTTTCCCTCCTTGAACACGCTGCAGCATCCCTAAGATTTCACCTGGTGGGTGCCAAGTCTGAT
>KZ505784.1:750812-760939 GCA_002844005.1 Limosa lapponica baueri
AAAAAAAAAAATCAGTATAGACCCTAAAGCAAATGCAGCAGATTTTTATCATCTTTTTTAAATGTTGAGAAAATATTCTGCCTTTAAGTTACGAGGGTTTCACTCTTTTTATCTTGCAAGTGCTAATCACAAAGTCTTCTTATCTGCCAAAGAATACCTAATAATGAACTAAGTGTATATATCAGTTTGCACTGAATATAAAAATGAGGGAGCTGCTTATGAGTTGTTCTCAGGAAGCGCTGTCAACAGCGTAAACAAATTCCTGGTTTTCTTTGTGTGGGAACGTAGGAGTCATGGTAGGCACAACAGTAATATTTGTTAGGAAAACAAGGTGTTGGTTGAATTCCTGATTGAGTTTGATTTATTGTAGTTGGCTATTTTTAGAACAAGGAACAGATGAGGTGCTCTTTTTATTATTATTTCATTGCATGTTTAATTCTTGCCAAAGATCCTGGCAGCTTTAATTAGTTCTTTTTAATAAGAAAATACATTTGTATATAAACGAGTATGAGAATAACAGATCAGATTCTGCCCTTGTTTATTCTAATGTACGTCAACCGTTTCAGAAATGAGAAGTATAACGGTATAATTGAGAGCAGATTCATGTCCGCTGTTTCTCTTTTTTATTCATAACATTTATTCTGTGCTTTCTCACCCTCAAAGGTTTTTGATGGAAGCGGATCATTTTTATCCTACATTAACACCTCTGCTGACCCACTTTATGGTCCCCAAGGTCTGGCCCTTACTTCAGATGGCCATGTTGTAGTTGCAGACTCTGGAAATCACTGCTTCAAGGTCTATCGATACTTACAGTAGCAATGAGCTCTGGAGCTGGATAATCATCCACCCTTGAGAAAAGACTGGTCCTAGAGATCCAATGCAGGATATCTCCTACTTTTGAGTTCATTTTTAATAATGAGTCTCTGATGGACTTCTGTTAATTTCCAAACTTACCTTGTTTACATAGGACTTGCACCTCTTAGGTTTCTCACTGAACTTTTCATTGTAAGGGTTAATACGCAAAATCCTCTTTAACTGAATTCATAAAGACAATGTGATATTAAATGCAAACTGCAACTTATGGAACTGGAATTAGCTAATTAGGCAAAAATAAGAAAAATTTGGGAAAAGTCCCCAAAGCTTTTTGAAGACTCCGAAGGGTAGCTCCTGCTCAGAGCTTCCAATTTTGAAGTATCTTTGTTATGCATTATTTAACCCAGAGGTGATCCTGGGAATCTTCTAGATGTCATTATCATGGTAGGTATTACACTTTTAACATTCTTCAGTCTTACTATCTATAACAAGTAGGTCCTTTTAGTATAAGGTTAAGTCTCACAAAATCCGTCTAGCTCTAACTGTCAGACCTAACACAGCTCAACGTTTAGCACTATGAAAACCAATGCAAATTCCCTACTCATGTGGGATTAATGAAGGATTGTTTCATGTGCTTGTTTTTCACTCTTCCTCTTGCTCAATGTGCTGGAAGGACTTTGCAGAGACCTGACATTTCTAAAGCTCTGGAAAAACTCAATTGTAGTGATACATTAGTGAGAGCTGAATTTCTGTATAACGACAGACCTTTTGACACCAAACTAGTTCACTAGGATCAGGGTTATTACAATGTCAACTCAGTTAACCTCATGTGTGCCACTCTTCCGTGTATGTTCATTGCCATGTTTCCTTAAGGCAACTCATTGTATTAACCAATAAAATAAAATGCAGCATCACACAGGACAGAAAGCCAGAGAGGTACCCCTATGGAGGACCTACATTATACAACCAAAGGAACTGTAGTAAACAGAGGTTGTATAGGAAAACCAAGGGTTACCAAAGCTATTTGTTTTTACATGAGAAAAATACGTAACAAATAAGAATGAATTTGAACCAATTCCTGAAGTCCTTCATCAAAGGGAATTTTGTTAGAGGACAAAATAAGGACTGTGAGATTTGTTCCGATTTGTTTGTTTGTATGTATGTATGTATGACTGATTGACACAAAAATAAATAAAAGTTAATATAGGTTATTTCAGCAAACTGGAACATATGTATGCCATTTGAGAATGGCAGTACTCTGAAAAATGTCCCTCCTCCTTCCTGCCGGATCTCTCTACTGTGTTCTTTGTTGAAATATTAATTTAATTGGAAATGCTTACAATCATATGACTTGGTTCTGTTTTTAATGTTTTTTTTTTTTTTTTTAAGCATGGACTTGTCCTTTTTAAAGTAGCACTGGCTTTATGCTTATTTCTAAATCAAAGGTCAAAGGATGATTTGCTACCGTAGCCTAATAGAGATAGAGCGGTGCTCACTCTTAAACCTCGTTCGAGGAGCTGGTGAGCTTGCTGCCAATGCCTACAATAGCCTGGGAAGTACTGTCTTTTTTTTTCTCATTTTTAGGGCCTTGAAACATAAGGGCATTGGGTCAGGCACAAGGTAGTATTTTAAGCATGTTTGCAGAATGGAAAGGAATCTTTGTTAAATCACTTGTTATAAGTATTTGTCTTTTCTTTTTCTAAAAGGTTAAAGTTGTTGTTTCAATGCATTTGAGAAAAACTAATGGTTTTTTTGTAAAGATGCATTTGACTTGTAAAGAAATGCAGACCCCAAGGTTCTTAAATGTGGAGTTTGTCTGTTTTTTAATTACTGTTTCTTAAAGATATTTCCTCTTCTTTCCCTTATTTTTTGCACATCAAGCCAATTTACAAATCCTCATGTAAAGATAAGTTTCCTTATTTCATTGGAATAAATGTAAGGCTTAAGGTTTGGACTATATAATGCAGCTAAGAAACTGGTGGTAACATTTCTAAAATGTTGAAACTCAAGTTTGTTATTACCAAGAGAATAAAATTACCCTCTGCTTGAACTGAGTTTGTCCTAAAATTCTGAAGATGATACCTTAGTCATTACACAATAAACTGTCCTATCAAAATTTAACAAAGTTGTAGATCAGATTTTCTAATGATCAAGTAATTTCTTTTTAAGTGTCCTTATAAGCAACCTTCTGGCAAACAAAGAATTTCTGACATTGGAATGCCCTTAAATGGCAAATTTATCAATAAAGAAAAGGTACGTAGCATTTCAACTGAATTTATTAACAAAGAGAAGAGGTTGCACAGGTTCTTTGAGATAAAAACTTGAAAATGAAAAATGTGCTGTGGCTGTCAGTTACGGAGTATATTAATCAAATATAGTTCCAAATTTGCTTTTTTATAATAACATTTTACTAAACTTGCATGGTTTCCATTCAGGAAACATTGCCAAATCCTCTGTTGCCAGGAACTCTGAGAAGCACGGAAATCAGACCCTAACCTATATATTAAAACATATACTTAAGACTGTTCCATACATACACTTTTCTCCCAAAGATTGTCAGTCCCTTTGACTCAGTATTGTTTATATAACCTGTGTCAATCCAGTGCATCCTGATGAAATATAGCATTCTGCACACAACCCCCTTACAAGCCAGCTAACAGCTATTTGGGATGATGTGGACTTTTTTCTTAAGATTGCGTAGTCTTTTGGGTTTTCAGACATTATCACCAGAGCAGCACTTACTGCCCCTGAAAAATGTCACTAATTTGGAATTCCTTCTGATAGCAAATGCTTCAAATTCAGTGGCATAGGGCATTCCCTTCCAGGGTCTGACCTTATCTGCCTGGCACCGGGAAACTGAGAAACATACTGCTTTTACAGTGTGCTTCTGAAGCCAACTTAGCTAAAATGCTTGGCTTACAAACCTTACAAAGAGAAACCAAAGCAGAAATTCTGTTCTAAAAAACTGGCCAGTTTTTTTCTCATCCAATTAAGTGAACATCAAAATCGCACTACTTGATTTGCTGAGTTGTTAGCATTTATTAAAGGCTTTATAGGCATTCTGCTGCCAGATTTCAGGTATAACCAAATGTTCCCTTGACTTTCCTGGAATGCTAATTGACTAGCAGCACAGCATGAATGGTGAAAGTATGTGCTTCATTTAACTAATCTTCAACTCAAAACTAATCTCAAAAGGTTATCGGATCTTGTGTAATTTGGAGTATTTTAGGACAAACTAGTCAGCTGCATGTTCATTGCTTTGTGAATAGAATAAAAGGATCTGTTCAGATAAATCCAATATAAACAGTAGGAGATTTTTACATGGGCTAAACCAGCAGCAATGTAGCTGAAAAAGGGAAATGGTTTAGGCAAGCATTTGCCTGAAGTAGATGGAGAGTTATTTGTTAGTAAATGCTCTTCTGTTCTGTAAAAACTAGAGGGCTTTCGATTTTATCTCAATATTTTTTATAACTAAGGATCTAGTGTTGCCATAATAAGAACTACAAGTGCCCAATATGTTACGTTTGCTACAAAGAAATGACTTTTGGTTGTGGGTGACAGCTAGTTACGAAATCATGATGTATATTGAAAATTTTCTTCAAGAATTATGAACAGCGATTGTTTTGTCCTGTTTGTGGAGAGTGCGCAAAAGGTATTTGTGCTTCGGAGTAGGAAGATTCCTAATGGGTTGTGTTATCTCCCATGAATGTACAGCACTTCAGTTGATGTTTGTGAGCAACACGGCCTTAACCCTGACACTTTTGCTTGGGCTTCATGACATGGGAATGTTCCCTAATGTGCATAGTGTGTGGCAGTACCCCCAGTTAGAAATCTCTACCAGTTGATATGCTGCAGCTTTCCAGTTCTAGGAGGAAGTCTGTGTGTCTTGATTTTTTAAAAAAGTTCTTGTACATTCCATCTTTGTAAGTCAGTCTTGTATATTTTGTGTACATGTCAGCCTTGCACTCTCTTGACACTCATAATGAAATATTCTTCTACCTTGGGTTTTTTTTGTTGTTGTTGTTTTTGTTGGGTTTTGTTTTGGTTTTTTTTTGTTTGTTTTAAAAAATCCCTGTGAGGCTAAATACAAACTTTATCTCCGTAAGGTCAAGGATGAAAGATGTGCATTAAAGTGTATTTGTGTGTGTGTGTGTGTGTGTGTGTGTAGTTTTAGCTTCCTGTGTGCCACGGTATTCTTGATGCTTTAGCCGACAATTAAAAAAATAAATTACTCTGTCTTGGAAATGTAGGAAAACCAGATTCAAATGTGTACCTTTACCACGCACAAAAATTTCAAGTAATAAAAATAAAGCTTGTTTTCTCTCTTATTTTCATGGTTGAGGATTTATTTTTCATATGTGCCATACTCACTCTCCCTAAAAATAGCCCCATAATGCAGGAAGATGGGTAATTTTTTCCAGAAGGAAATGCTGACACCACAGGTCACAAGCCAAGACAACTGTGATTGTTTCACAGGTGTTAGGCTTTTACGTAGAGAGAGAGGAAAGAGGGACTTGAATTCTGCTTGGGAAGAAGGTGGGGAACTGGAGCTTTCTTGTCTTCTCCTTTACTTCTTCAGTCATCAAAATTAATCTTTTAACTGGTGGCAGTAAGATTGTGAGTCGGAAGCATTTGCATCATGGAAGTATACAGTGCCTTTCAGCTATGCTGTGCTATAAACTTTCAAGGCTCTGCTGCAGAAAACTAAATATAAATTACTGTAGAAAACCAGAAAATTTTGGTTTGAGTTCACTCTAACTCCTTTCCTACAAGAACAACTTAGGTTAGATTATGTTGTTTCATTTTACATAGTACGTATGTATTCTTGGCCACTGGTGAACTCTCCAAACCAGAATCCTTTGAGAACTCCCTGTGATTGGGAACTCGCTCAGGAAGTAGGAGAGAATCTTCAGATGCATCACTTGGCTTGGAAACAATCTCACTGGAGGGGACTAGAGAGGGCAGATGCGGTGATGTGTGTTTGCTCGCTGGCAGGACACTCAGAAATGAGACAGCTGAAATACAGAGCAGCCATCCTTTGTCATGGATCTTGCCCTCAAACCCTGTAGAGTAATCCAGTTTTATTCTTTCTTGCAAGTCATAGGGAATGTCAGCAGCCATGTTTTGATGCCTTTTTTTTTTCTTTCTCCTGAAGCCAAACTTACTACAACATAATGGAACAGTTTTGTTTTTCTTTGTCAGTCTTCAGATGAACGTACGTCCAGAAAATACAGGCTTAGTGCTGAACGTGCTGGAGTATATTGTCTCTCTGCCCTGAAGTTCAGATGCTTACAAGAGGCTTTCCTTGGCTGCCAGCTAAAAAAACCCCACAGCTTGAAGCAGGGCAGTGTTGGTTCGACAGTCAGAGTTGCAGAGGACCTGTCCTTTCCCATGCGAAAAAGACCATGAAGAACAGAAGAAATAGCACAGGGTACCCTGAAGCTGCAAGGCTGAGTAGGTGAGACTCTTGTTGCATCCCCAATGTTTTCTCACTTACAGGCAAGAAATTGTTTCTGCCCGCTGGATTATTACAGCAGAGGCTCTCCAGCACTGAGCAAAATCAGACAGACAGGCAGGACGTTGAGACTGGGAAACACTGCCTTTTACCAGGGAAATTCTGTAGTAAATGGCCAAGTTCCTCTTTGGCCTTCCCGGGGTACTTACTTGAATACTGACCCAAATGCATCAGCAGGATTTTTTAGAAGTTCTGTAAACTGGAATACAGAACCCAGTCTCACCAATGAGAAAATATCAGGGAGAGAAGGCCAAAATAGCTAAAGGTGCATATATTTTGGGAACCCATCATTAGCCAGGATCTCTCTCTTTAGAGTGCTAACCACTTAACATCTCATTGCATGTTCAAAAATGTTCATTGTTCCTTAGGCTGAAGTTCTCTCTCACATCGCACTGTGCTGCTCCACAGTGGACAGATCTTCTACCCAGGCCCAGCTGTGCTGGTGGAAGAGATACCCACCACTCGCTGCTCATTGCTACCTCCAGTTGAAGGCTGCTGACCCTCAGATCTACTGGCTGATCTAGGCACATGAATTCTCACTACTTCTTTTAGTGAAATGCCTAGTTACCAAAAATCTAGTATTTAAGCTACTCACCTCAATGAGCTGGTAAGTGCTTACTTCAGCAGCTCTGCTAGCAAAGCTGTGGAAGCAGTAAGTTCTGGAGGAGAGACAGCCAGCATTTCTCACCAGGTTAGATGTTTGCAGGCAGAACATCTGCTTACAGTCTAAACACTCGTCCAAGGATGAAACGAGGCAGCAGATGCTGCGGAGACTGGCCTGTGTGGGATACTTGCGGATCATACTGCTTCCTGATACCCGGCCACATCCCACCACAGTCAGCTTGGACCTCGGAGGAGTTGGTATCGCCTCCCATGGGTAAGCATCTCCTAGAGCTCTCCTCGTCCTCCACCCTCAAGCTCTACTGAAGCATCTTTCTGCTGTCAGTCATACAGATGTGCTGGGAGGTAGCCACAGGACTCAGACGGTTTGCTATTACTTTTCTGGAAATAAAGTGATCTGCTGTTCAACTTGAATTCTTCCCTTCTGCTGAAAAAAAATAGCCCATGTAATTAAAGACTACACTATGATGCGTATATACAAAAGGAACAGAATCAAAGCAGGACAATTTTCATTCTACTTCCTAACCTTCCTGCCATTGCTGCTTTAATGTCCTTTCAAAACAGAATTTATGAATGTAATTCAGTTACAGATTTGTAAGAGCAAAATGAAGGAGGGTACAAACTTCATCTCATCTAAGCATATTTTAACACTGATATAAAACAATGTATTTTCTCTACCTCGGGAAGAGTGAAAAACTGTTTTGGCTAGTACTTAAAAATCTCGGTCAGACACCTAGCATAGAAAGTTTCAGCCCAATCTGCTAAAGCTTCAGAAAATCACAGGGAAATAAGAACAATCTCCTAATAGAAAAGCACAGTTATAAGTTCCCCTTCCTCAGTATTTCCATCTGTTGTCTTGCTTTTATATTAATAGTATATGAATAGCAGTTTCGTGAAATACCACATTTAGAAATCCTGAAGGCCATTAAAAATGTCAAACCTGTATGTATTTAAATAGTGGTTCGTTCCACTTTACCCAGTAATGGAGAACTACCCTCACCTGACAAAGCACGAGAGACTCCTGTGTACTCACTCCCCCTCTGTTTGGGACCTGTTCCACCCAGGGGTCTTTCAAACTAGTTTGTCTTGATCTGCCGCTGCAAAATGTGGGAGACGGTAAGGAACTTCTTATTACAGAGTAAATCGGGGCTAGGGATTTGGCCATGAGCGCGCTTCAGGGCTGTCCCCAGGGGCAGGGGCAAAGAGAACCTGCTGAGCCTCCTGCCCCACCATCGTCTGAGAGCATGACCTAACTGTGTGGAGGCAGGTGTGCCGGGCTGGCTTGGTTGCCGTGATCATGTTCAACTGCTGAAACAAGGAACACCTTCCAGCTGTGGCTCCAGGTGTGTGCTCCAGCCATGTGCTGGCTCCATCTGAGGGTGAGACCTGGGTCTGTGCTGCCAGTTTATTTTCAGGTGTGATGGGGAGATGGGAGCATTCCTGCCTCACGAGTGCTGAACAGAAGCCCCAAGATACGTGAACCGAGCCCGGTTCAGAGTGAAACCCCTTCCTCCCTCTCCTCTTCCTCTTTTCCCAGCAGGATGCGCAGCTCCGACACCCGCTCTGCCGCTCACACGTGTCGCTTGGAGAAAACCCACACCACAAGAGGTGCTTTGCAAATGTCGTAGCAACCGTTTGCTCAGCAGTGGTGAAAAAAGGTTTTGTCTCTGGGCTATGAAGGAGCAGGAAGGTGCCCACGTCCTGGGGGAGAGGAGGTCATGGTGACGGGAGGGAAAAAACTGCACAGGGAGCACCGGGAAATAATTGGCTGGCCAAAGGAAGGGAAAAGCTGAGGGGCAGAATATGGGCCCCCAGAGGAGATGAGGAGGCGTGCCAACAGATTTCATCGCAGGTTAGCGAGTTGAAAATGTGATGCACGAGGAAATGTGAAAGAACAAGAAGCTTTGAAGTGCTTTGTACGAATGTTAAGCTTTGTATTAATCACGTCCTTTCTAACTTGCATTTCATTTCTAGTAATACTCTGGTGCGCACAATGAGGAACGAGATCACGGCCAGGTCTGCGTGGAAGAGGACCTCAGATATTGGAACAGGGGGCACCTTGCAAAGGCCATGGAAGGTCTTCCTGGGGACGGCCTGACAGTTCAGCTTGCGCCTTTTCATTTGCTTCAGTTTAAACCCTAGACTTAGTAAGGCAGATAGGAACCCACTGCTGTTAAGCTGCAAAGCAATTTCCCAGAACTGCTGTAGCTGATGGAAGGTAATTTGCAGCACAAATAAGAATTAAAATGAACCATAAGTAATTAAAGTCGCTAGAACAGTCATCGCAATGAACAACTGTTTCAAGCAACACCAGGTGTGCCCAAGGCCGTTCCTTCCATGGGCAGAGCGGGTTTTATTTCTCCGTGTCCTGCTGCTCCTATCATGGGCTATTCGTGCAATATGTGTTGTTTTAGTCCACCATGAACGTGTTCATGTTTTACCTTTGCTGCTGGGCCCTGGAGGGAAAATAAGAGTAGGCAGAGCACCCAGCGGGCAGCACCGGCAGAGGCCAGTGCCTCACCCCGCAGGGGCAGCTACCGGGGGCATCAAACACGTATCCCACGGACCCTCAAACCCGCGGGTGTTGACAGAGGTTCAGAAACAAGTCTTTTCCCCCTGATGATTAGAGCCAACGGCAGAGGGGTTTAAACATATTTTTTAAACTTCTTATTTTGGAAGTGAATAAATTTTAATCATCCAGCAAGGATAGAACAAAGGTATCGCAGTAACAGCTGTCAAGAAAATTGCACTTTCTACACAAAGTATGAAACGGGTAAGTATTGAGGAATACGTGGAGATGAGAACATGACAAAATTTTGCTGTAATGCCCGGGCGATGCCAGATGCGAACCCCAGGTACGGCCCCTACATCTCAACACATCCTCTGTGACCCACCGCCTGCCACCACCGGCGGCTGGTGACACAAGCCGAGCCTTGCCTCCTGGCATCACCTGCCTGCCAGCGCCTCGGGTGCATTCTTTTAAACAAACAAACACGCTATTATAAATAATAAATAAAATGTGAGAGAAGCCATAACCTGCTCTCTGGTAGGGCAAGGCTGGTTTATAAAAGCACAAGGACTGGTTGATGGCATAAAGTATTAAAAAAACCCCCCAGAATATAGTTTCACGCAACTTTTCCACTCTTTTCAGTGGTTTCCAGCGATAAGACGAGGGGCA
>KZ505784.1:761961-820767 GCA_002844005.1 Limosa lapponica baueri
TGGGCCGCGCTCCGGGGAGGCTGTGGGGAGGTGGGTGCCGGCAGGAGGAATTGCCAGTGTGCCCGGGGGCGCTTAACGACGTCGGCTACCGCCGCTAGCATGAGCCGCAGCAGAGTCGCCACGCCTGGTGTGCTTTGTATACGTGGTGTGGAACACCTGGCAAAGAGGTAGGAGAGAGAAATCAACGTGAAATCTAATAAAATTTATCTAGAAGACGCATTGATTTGTTACTTTCCTCTGTTCGTGGAGCTGTGGTGGGAGACTTGGTGCCCAAGGGTCGTAGCTGATGAGCACGTGCTTTCAGAACTGCTGCTTAAATTTCACATCGTGCACATACGGGTTTTGTTCTGTTGCTGCTAAGGGTGTTCTGGCTGCTTGGGAAGACAGGGAGAAGGAATCATGGAGTGGTTTTGGTTGTTCCACCCCCCTGCCATGGGCAGGGACACTTCCCACTAAACCAGGTCGCTCAAAGCCCCATCCAGCCTGGCCTTGAACACTTTCAGGGATGGGGCATCTTACCACCTCTCTGGGCAACATGTTCCAGTGCCTCACCACTCTCATAGTGAAAAATTTCTTCCTGATATCTAATCTAAATCTACCTTTGTCCTTTTGCTGCACTCCCTGATAAAAAGTTGCTCCCCATCTCTCCTGTAGGCCCCCTTTAGTAACTGGAAGGCCACTGTAAGGTCTCCCTGGAGCCTTCTCTTCTCCAGGCTGAACAACTCCAACTCTCTTAGCCTGTCAGCATAGAAGAAGAAGTTGAAGTCATAGAAGCAGCTGAAGATGAGTCTGTTTTCCGTTCATGCTCCTACTTGCATGGACATGGCTGCTCCAGGTTCTAATCCTGCGATATCCTGACATCATAGGAGACAGCTGTGATGTCAGCGTGACACAGGGCATCTCTGGCTGAAGCAGAAGGGAGGAGACTTTAAAAAATATTAGTAGTGCTTTTGTTAAATATAATACTGAATTGCTTCTGTTCACGTCTCTGTGTTACTGCAGCTGCATAAGCTAGTTTTTCAATTTATTTTTTAAAATCTAAGTCAATCTGGCTGTTTTGTTCTTGATGCACACTTTAAATGTCATGCTGCCCTACCATGTGATTTATTTAAGGAGGAAACAGCAGTTAAGAAGTAAAAAACGGTATTGACTCCATTCTGTCAGGGCTTGGAAACAAACCCACGTTGTCTTTCTCGAAGCTCCATGTTACTAGATTCCTCACTTCCACTGAGTCAAGGGCAATGATATTTATGTTTTTTTTAAAGGGGGACCTTTTTCTGCCAACATCTTATTTTGCTCTTTCTATCCCCCTTTCAGTTTTCTGCAGCCACCCACAGCAGTGTGGGGCCTCACAGCCTGCAGAGCAGGGAGTGGGGCAAGGGGAAATACTCCCCATTCACCTTATGGCCACTGTTTTTGGGTCGTTGAGGTCTATGCTAAACACTATGAATAACACTCCAATTCTCTGTGAAATATTTTATATCCTAATTTTACAAGGAGCATGGCAAAATAGTGTCTCTGAAAGTGATCAGGGGAGGATATTTCGCAGTTTTGTATTACCGGTTGCAGTTTGTGCGTAGATGTTTCTGCCTTTTGCTTCTCTTTCAATCCATGTTATTTACTGCTTGATCACACAAGTGCAGAAAAAAGAAATAAACACATTATTAGAACATTACCTTGAAATTCTAAATTTGGCTAGGTAATTTGAAGAAAGACACTAGTCTCACACTAGTGTCTCTATATCACAAAATAAAAACAATTCTAAACAAAAAACCCCAAAGATATTCCTTCTTATCTTTTTAAGGACTATTAAACATTTGGGTGAGTTGCTGACAATTGGTATAAATGCACACTTTTAATCTAATAAGGTAAAACAAGGAACCATTTGAGTATGCCAAGAAACGTTAAGGCTTGAGCTGGGTTGGGTTGTGTGAAAGGTTGGCTTCAAACTTATAAGTTCCCTCATTTTAAGGGTTGGAAGTGAATTAGCTTGCTGTAATGATTCTTTGGGAAGAAGTAGTTTATCTGAAAGTCTGGGGTTAGTAGTAAAATATTTTAAAGGATAGCAAATATAACTTAGAAGTAAATAGATTTGAATTCTGAGCAGATGTTAATTATTCAAATGGCTGAATGTTTTGGGATTTTTTTTTTCCTGTTCCAGTCCAAGAAAAAAGGTCTGAGCTTTGAGGAGAAGAGAGCTCGCATGATGGAGATCTTTTTTGAAACAGTAAGTAACTTTCTTCTATTTGTCCTGCATTTACATCCAGTGGGAAAACAGGTTAACTGTAGATGTAGATGGAACACTGTATATCCAGCTATGCATTTCACTGATGCCCTGTGTCAGAAATGTATAAATTACAGGGACAGAGCTTGATTCAAATAGCTTCTGATCAGGTAGCTTGTCCCCAGGTGGTCCATAGGCAGGAAGATGCACAGGTGGTGTTAAGTGCTCAGTGTGCTCCCTGTGCTTGCAGCCAAATAATCTCATTTTGAGTCTGTTACCAGAAGAGGGACAGCAAGAGGTTAGGAACTGTCTCACTGCAGTTTATGGGAGGAGGAAGAAATCTGAGCGTTAGGAAAGGTGAGAGCAGACCTGGGAGAGGTCACTGGGGAGAAGTAACCTGGAAAACCAAAAGCAGAGCTACAATTATATTGGCGACATAAGTAATTGACAATGTTTCATGTATTAAAAAAAATCATTGTGTTGTTTGAGGACTTGAGAAATGTGGTGCATCTGGTGTTGAGAATCTAACCTTGGCTATGTCTGCCCTAAGTGGGTTTACAGTCTAACTTCAGGCAAAATGCGGTGACTTTAGAATGCAAAAGAACGGGGCTTGTTACAATAATAGTGTTTTGTTTTTTTTTTTAAATTCTCAGAATATTCTAATTCTATTGAGGGATATGCAGCCTATTTCCCTAGCAAAATGTAAACATGCAATGTATTTCCTACTTGCTTTTGTTGGCATTGATTTAGTGTAAAAAACACTTGGGCTTAGATGATGCTGTCATTTGGAGCTAAAGTGTCTTTTATGTTTTGCACAGAAAGATGTGTTCCAGTTGAAGGATATAGAGAAGATTGCTCCAAAAGAAAAAGGGATTAGTAAGTGTTTACAAAAGTTATTTCTCTTCAGCCATTAATCATTTTTGGGACAGGTCATACAGTGTAAATTTTCTTGGCCACAATTTTAGGTTTTTGATTGTAGTAACAGAAAAAATAGCTAGAAAGGGAGGCTGGTCAATGCCAGGGCTGTAGCATTAAAAGCAACATCAACAGCACACTCCTGCCTCATTTGCTAGTTTGTCACTTCTGTTAAATGTTAGGGCCAAAATGGGAGACTATTAAAATGTCACAGCGAGCTCCAGGTTAACCACTAAAACATGGGATGGGGTTTTTCCTCGGCTCTGAGATGCCTGACTTGCAGTGACTTTGGTCTATGAAATCGCTATGTGTACTCAGGTAGTGAACAGAGGATTTAAATGTCTCTCTGTAATGTCACAAATGTCTTAAAATATTAATCCAGATGTACACAGTCAATGTTCTCTTGAGCTTTCCCCTCCCCTTAAAAATGGCTGGACAGCTGTAAATGGAAGGGGTTTGTCTTTTTAATGAAAGCCCTCCTGATGAGATCCATTGGTTTAGGATTAGGTCCAAGAGGATTTATCTTATGCTGTTGAGTTGTTTTATATGTTCCTCATTCTGTTTTCTTCTATATTCACTGACAAAAGGGAGGCAAAGTGTAACGTTTGTGTAGTTGCCACTGTCCTTGACTAGCATATCTTTATGGCACTGTGACTAAATGAACTTGTGAAGGAACTGCAGACATATGTGAATACCGCAAAGCAGAGTTTTTCAGCTATGTCAGCAGCTAACGGAGGCACTCAGAGGCTTCTGAAGATACGTGGTGCCGTCTTGATTGATTTGTCAATGCATCTGTTTAATTGTAATTTGCAGGAAGAGGTTGCAAAACAGTTAATATAAGCAATGGAATTTCACATATAAAAATCTGGAGTGTAGAGTTTCTAAAACCATTACCACCTTTGAAACTGAATAGTCCAAATTCATCCTGCCTTTGAACGTGGAGGCACTTAGCCACACACCCCAAGCTCCGGTTACTCTGAAAAGAAAAACATCTATCCTGTGGAAGTGCCTCCATGCTGGCATCCAGCCTGTAGCTGCCAAAAGATTGGATGTTCCTGATCTGGGATCCCCTTTACACTTGAAATTTTCAGACATGGAAAACCATAAATTAGCTCAAAAGTGTTCATATCTGCAACATTTGAGGATAATAATAACTACTTTCCTTTGTTGAACAGGTATAATTCTTAAAATGGTGAATTACACTTCACATTTTCTAGAAAATGAATGATTATGTTCAGAAATCCTTTGGATCCTTCTGACTGGAGATGACTTTCTGTATTGGAACTGAATATAATCAAAAGTAAAATCTGCCCCTCCTGTGTCTGTAGACAGATGGCTTTAGCAGCATCTGCTGCTCTTAAATGCTTTGATAAGCATTACAAAGTGAAATGTAATTACGCTCCTAATGAAATTATAAATTAATCCATGTTAGATTAAGTACCCTCAAGTACCCTCTCATGACTTTGTTCTAGTGTTGTACTGTAGTATGCATATATGTTTTATGATACTCATGAGTGATGTTTTACAAACATCTGGTGGCAGAGTGTAAAGGATATGTATAAACTGCTGATTGTCAAGGGATTCATTCCTTCAAGGAATCAGGCATGGTGTCCTCTTGAAATTGTCCAGCTAGCTGACGTTACAGTAAAATATTCATACAGATGATTGTAGACGATAGCTTATTGTATTCGTAATTCTCCAAAGTTTAGATGCTATGCAGTTCTAATTTTATATTTTTGCTTTTATTAGCCTCAATGTCAGTGAAAGAGATTCTTCAAAGCTTAGTTGATGACGGCATGGTGGACACTGATAGAATTGGAACTTCTAATTATTTCTGGGCTTTTCCAAGTAAAGCCCTTCATGCCAGGAAGCGTAAATTGGAAGAACTGGAGTCTCAGGTAAATCTATTTTAAGGAAAGTACTTGTTTATCTGAATGGGTTTGCTTTTTCCTTATACCCTCATGTTGTTCTTTTTCGTATTGTGCTCTCTCACATGTGCGTATGTGCATGTGCTCACACAGATTTTATGATAGCAATCATCTGGCACACATGACATTCTTTCTCACTATCTTGCTATCAATTCAGAAGAGTTTTGTAGGTTGTTTTTGTTGCAGCTTAAGAAGACTTCTTGTCTGCTTGCTGCTGAAAGCTTGTTATTCATGATGCACAGCATCATTTCAGGA
The DNA here is from genome assembly GCA_002844005.1 of Limosa lapponica baueri. Classification (NCBI taxonomy): domain Eukaryota; kingdom Metazoa; phylum Chordata; class Aves; order Charadriiformes; family Scolopacidae; genus Limosa; species Limosa lapponica. The sequence goes on from KZ505784.1 coordinate 767,284, forward strand.
CCTCCTCTACATATTTAGGCAGCATATGCTTTTATGTGTCTTAGATAATGAAGGCCATCATGTGGTAATGATCTAAAAGCCATGAGAGGACTGAAATGGATATCCCAAGTAAATGTGGCAATGGTTTCTACTTATGGCCGTTGTGCTTTCCTATCTGCTTTTATTGGTAGCTTAATTTGTGGGCACTTGTGTAATCCCATATATTGCACTTTTATTAGGCAAGAATAGCAAATTGTTCATGATCTTCTGCAGAAGAGCAAGGCATCTTTTGCAACATTGCTGTTCTATTGATCTGGTTCTTTCCTACTTTTTAGGAAAGAACTGTCTTCCTTCTTTAAATTAAAGTTGAAAAGTATCTATTCATCGGTTTATTTGCAACTGGAGTACATGATAGCAAGATCAATAAACTAGCTTTATGGTCTGATTGCACTGCAAAACTGCCAACTTTTCCCATGCTTATTTAGCATTGTGTCCATTCATCAAAGAATCATTTGAATTAATGCAAAATTACTGCTAGCATCTGAACACTTTTACAGGCACTATTTTCTTCAGGCATAGCTCTGGTATCATCATTGCCATTTTATGTACGGCGTTGTCAGCTTCAGCTACTTCTTTAAAGTTCCCAATTTATTGTATAAAAACATGTTCTTTTCTGCAGTTTGAACTGAAAAAGCAGTTTGTGAATTTGAAGACTGCTCACCAAAGCAGATTAAATAGCCTGATCGATGCAGCTGAAATTGCTTGTTTATGCATAGAGCGTAGCGTGACCAGCTGAGGGGTAACACTGTCAGTTAGCCCTTGCTGTGCTGTTGTTGGTTGTGAATCTGTCATTGCTGAACTGAGAGAGTCCAGTATGCTGTTCTGTTTTAACCAACATAAAATAATTTCTTTCCCTTTGCCTTTATCGTTTTCATTACTGGCCTGGGTGCTCTAGACGACTATCTGAAGGCATTTTGTGTGTCTGCTTGCGTGGATCTGGCAGAGGGAGGAGAGTACTGGTGTCTTTCGCATGCTTGATGCATCTGCTGCAATTTTCAAGATTAAGAGTAAGACTTGCTATAACTTTCACTTCCTATCTCCTTATTCACTCACTCATGTCATTTTTATGAACCAGTGGTACATTCAGGGGTCTGTGGCAGTAAGGAGGAAGTTCTGCAGTCCTGCCCATCATTAAGTGGAACTGTGTATTGACAACCATTCAGGCAGATGCTTTGGATAGGTTGGAAAGTGCAGCTTGAAATAGCTCTTGTGGTACTGTATGCATCATCAGATTTGTAGACTCTGTAATTTTAGGTTCTGCCACTGACTTCCTCTACGTTTTGAGTAACGTTCTCAGCATTTGGGGTGACATATTAGTATCATGGATATAAACCGTACCTTGTGTGTACTGAGACTTGGTTGATAATAAGTTGTCCCACTGACAGTTTTGTCTGCTCCTCTACTGCCTTTGTTTTCAGAACTCAGGTGAGTCGAGACATTAAAAACTTCCTCGATTTAGCTGGATAAGCTTGTACTATTTTCAGGCAGGGACTTAGAGTCTGGCATGACTGGGATTAAATTAATTTTTATTGACTGGTAGTAGCAGTGCGCTGATTCCTCCTCCAGTGAAATTTTGTTTGTGTGAAAACAGGAGATCAGTTTAATTTTGCAGTGACTTGGAGGTGAGTTTTCTAGTAAAGTTACTCAGCTTGCTAGTATATTCACACAAGTTTTATACCAGGCTACTTACTCTGCCAGAGCCTAAATGCCAACTGAGCAGTTGAACAAATACATGCCAAAACTTCTGCTTCGTTCACCAAACACCCTGGTGCCACGCTCTTGTTTGCTCTTGGATGCTTTCTGGTTTTGCTCGTGCTGCATATTATAGCTAAGTAGTTGAATGAAGGAGTTGATATTTGTTGTCTTTGCCCTTGGGCCCAGTCCCATCGTGAATTTTAAAGATTATTGATCAAGCAAGTCTCTGGCATACCCTGATGGATATCTTCCTTGGAATGTCCTGCAGAATCTGCCTAATGTGCTCCACTGTAAGTATCCAAGGGCTGTCTGCAAACATATGCTGAACTGCTTTAAATGTACTGTTACATTATTAAACATAATACCAGCTATTATTATGGAATTATAATAGGCATGCCGTTACTGTATTGTAATGTTATTTTATGGTTATTCCTGTGTAGGAAATAAACTATGCTGATATAAACAGTTTTCAATACTAAAACTGTTCCAGTTGAAAGAAATAGTATTGTTACCAGACCTTTATTTGCAAACCAAGTCCTGCTCCTAACGTAAGGGCTTACTAAGTGCTCTCTTTAGACCATGTTACGAGTCTTTAAAAACACTTCCATTCATTACCTTGCTTTTCTGATGAGAATGGAAATGTTTCAGCCTTTCAGGGACAAAGATTTTCTCTAGCTGAAAGTAACTTTGCTGTTGACACAGTGGAAAGGTGGCATTTCAATGAATAGCGCTCTGAACATTTTTACAAGATGATAACAGATTCTGTCTGTGAGTTCAAATTAGCTATTCATTAGCTATTCTAGTGTTTGTATTCTTCTTGATGTGAACACATACAGATTTTCTTAAGGGTTTCTAAATCCAGTCACCGAGTATCACAAAACTTCTTGTCAGAACATGCAAAGCGGAGGAAAAGAGTAAGCTATCGTACCATTTCTGAGGCACGTTGCCTGTCTTTGATCATTCCCGCATGCAGCTTGTGGCATGCTGAGAGACATGTTTGCTTTCTGTGTCTTGACCAGATTGCTTGTTAACTACATGAGTTGGTCTCTTTCCTCAGCAGTTAAAAGCTGGAATCAAGCCGCCTTACTTAAAGCACAAGTTTAAAAATCTAGCAGTTCGGTTCATGCTGCAATTAAGGCTTTTTACCAGGAGGCAGTATCTTTGTTTGCTGAGGGCGTGGGTAGGTAGTGAAGGGAAAATGGTGATCCCAAATGCTGAACTGAGACATTTGAAAATAACGTGGAGGAACAGAATGAGCTTCTCCATGGTGCAAATTCTCCTATTAATTCATAGTGCTGGGGCTTATGTTTGACAAGGTTGACTTATTGCTTGCATATGTTGATTTTTCATGATGTTTTAGCAAAATTGCTCATGGCTCTCTGCATCTTACAGAGCTTGTGATTGTGGGGAGGCTGGTTCAGGAACTCTTCTTGAAACAAAATTTTTGTTTCAGATTTTTTAGTGATTATTGAGCCACACCCCAACTCAGAGACTCAGTAGCAAAGAAGTCTGACTCAGTATTTGTAACAAAGAGCAAAGCCAGTTTTGTCTGCATGCTTAAGTTACAGCTCACAATGGCTGTGTATAGCCTAGATTTTTTTTAGGAAGGACTTATTACGTCATCAGTTTGATCCCCTTGTGCAGAGAGATGGCAATTAAAAACAATGCTTGAAAAAGTTTCTGTTGACGTAGCTTCCCTCCCCCCCATCTTTCAACCTGCTTTTGTGGGGGCAGATGTTTGGAGAGGGGTGCTAACTCCTGAACTGACATACATGGTAAATCTTGTGATGATCTAATTAGGATCTTGGTGCTTCTCGCTATCCGAGGGTTACTGTTTGGACTTCTTTTTTTCTGAAAAGCAAGGACAGCGAATATATTTAGGTTGTGTGGCATCTGCTGCACTCTTTTTCTCGGATAGCTCACGGAGTAAGAATTGCTAAGTAGGTCCCTATGGATTTTGTATTGATTTGTTTTGGAGTGGCACGGCTGCTCTTAAAGGTTTATGCTTTTTGTCAGATGTTTCTTCTTCACCTCTTGGTTATGCTTATGCAGCTGGGAATTGGATCACTGAAAAAAGAAAAGATGTTGGAAGATTTTGGTTATGTAGGTTTATAGTTGTATCACTACAACTATGAGATGGTGAAACTAGAGCAAGTGTGTGGATTGAGAAGTATTGTTTTAACAAGGTTTGTAAGTGGAGAAATTTTTAATGGAACTTCACCTTTGTCAGGAAAACTGTGGAAGCTTTACTGAGAGGGTGTAGGCAGTTTTTTTCCTTCCATAAGAAAAGGTGAAAGGATGTGGTTTTATTCTTTATCAATATTTTCCTGGCAGTGAGGTTCTTACCTATGATCAACTATATTTTGACAAAATGAGATGTTTATTTTTGGCATAACAATACTGGAAGTTTAGAGTTTTTATTAGACTAATGAAGATTTATGCAGTGTAAGCAGAAAGATCATAATTTATTGATGATTCTGCTACCTTTTGTTGATTTCATAGTGTGCATAAAATGAGGAGACTGGAGATGAGCAACTCCAGCATGTTAATCACAGTCACGTTCGATCTCAGGCACGAGCTGCTAATGCGTTTCATACAGTTAGCCCCTTGCGTGTTTGGGTTTTGCGTTGTTCTGATATAGGTGTTGCTACAGAAGGGTTATGAATGTGAAGGATATGTTACCTGCTGAAGATGAAAAGGCACATATGCAACCAAAACCTTGACAACAGTTTTATCAGGTAGGAAATGGCATATCAGTGAGTGAGGAAAATAGAAACCTTTCTGATGTAATTTTAGTATAAACAGAATCAGCTTAGATTTTCTTTTGGTTTTTTTCATCTATGTCTTTGGTAAAACATTTGCAGTTGTGCTGTCTGGTTTAGATAAGGTGAATTAATGGTTATCTGCATTTTGCTTTGCAGTGGCTTGAATTATTAATTAAAGTAACAAGTAGCAGCTTTTTCACTCAAGAACTGACAAGTCTGCAAAGCACAACCCTCAGAAGCCATAAGGAGTGTCCCATCTCCCCAGCACATCGGCTGCCGTAGCCAGCATGACTGGGGAGATCTTGGCTGGAGTTGCACCGAGTGGGTTTCGTACTGACACTACAGGGCTTAAGGGAGGCGGGAGCAATTTCGGTGATCCTTGGTGACATCAAAGAGTGTCTGGCATTCGGTATGACAGGGATATATGCTCAAACCATAAGGTCATAGAGGATTGCCATAGCATAATATAGTATTTTTAACAGATAGGGACCTGAAATACGAAGTTCTTCAAAGATCTTGCAGTTGTTAGGGTAACTATTGACAATACTGTGAGCGCTATAATTCAGTAGCTTGGGGAAACAATCAGTTTACTTCCTTTCCCCAGTCTGGTTTTGTGACAGTTCATTTCGGTGTTCAGTTCAAAACCATTATTTCACGATTCTGTTGTTAATTGTCACACCCTATTTCTCATGATGTTGCTTTCTTGTGGGTTATTCTTTTGTATTCTTAGGCTTTGCAAGGGAAAGTTTAACAGCAAACAGTATTATAGCTGCTGTTCCTTCTGCGACTGAGAGCAGGATGATGTCACCTTGTACTGCAACAAAGATTAGACAGAATCTTTTTAGAGCAGGATACAGGATGGAGTTTTTATGCTGTTCCCTGTGTGTACTTCAAGATGCACGTGAGCAACAGAGACTTCAGGAGAGTTTCTGGCAATTTTTTTTTCTCCAATTGCATTGGACCAGTGTTAGTTAAGATGGAAGGGATTAGTTGATGTTTCATTCCTTAAATCCCTGCCCTAGGGTTGGTAAGAGGAGGGATTTTCACTTCCCATGACTCGTATTCAGCCAGGGGAAGAATTTAGAAGTCAGTACATCCTAGCTCTCCTTTGGCAACTAGTTTAAAAATAAACGAAAACCAAAAATCGACTCCAATAACCAGGAATGAACTTGTCGAAACAGAGTGACATCATGTGTACTGAATTGTTTGTACTTACGAGCATTGAAATATGACAAGAGAAAGGACTGATTTGGAAAAAAAAATAAATAAAGACTTGGGGAATGCTATATTAGGAAACGCTTTTGTTAGGAATGCACATTGTTTGAAAATAGTTAATGGAAAAAATAATCATATTGGTGAGTAATCTGGCTTGAAGCCTCCTGGAGATGTTTGACAACGTAACTAAAAGGAGAGAACCTTATTTGTTCAGGATGCACACAGAAAATGTTGAGTTTTAAGTATTAGAAAGTTCTTTCAAGGTGTAGCTTGATTTATTTCTATGCTTTTGAACAGAATTGTTTTTCCTCCTCAAATACTGGGACTGGATTACTGCATGGAAAGCTGCTGAACAGAGACTGCTTGAGACCACTGACTGAAGCACAAGCAACTTCTGCTGTCCCCATTGTTTCAGTCTGAGCAGCCTCCTCCTTGGTCCAATTGACTCACTCCATTGTCAGTGTATTTCCACACAGTTTGGAGACTGATTCTGGACTGCAAGTAGGTACAAGTTCTCTGAGGTGGCTGGCTTAAAGTAATCAGCGCTCAACTGAGGTACAAACCTGTGGAGATGAGAGATGTTCAGTGAGGGGTAACAGGCCTGATGGTGCTTGGAGTCGAGAGACGTTGCTGAAGATGCTGGACAAGATGCGCACTCTGGCTGGGGCTTTGAATCAGCCAGGGAGTGCTTGAAGGACCTGGCACTGTGAAGCGAGGTTTTTGCATTGCTTTGTAGAAGTGTCCTCAGTAGATGGTGTATCTGCCTTTAACAGAGCTCAGTGCTCTGTTTCAATTTTCAGCCTCTGTCGATGGTTTTGAATGCAGGGTCTCACTGTTTTTCTCCTGGTGGCAGTGATGGGCTCTCCCTAGAGGTACATGTGCAACACCTTTGGAATCCATGGCCTAATGGTTTTGATAGAACAGTTTATTTTTTGAGTACAACATTTTCACATTATGATCAATTGAATAGCTGTAGTAATTCAGTATGGTTTTAAAAAATACTTTTTTCATTTATTGAGCATAAAGGACTTGCATGCATAAAGTGTCTTAAGGTTTATCGTGATCTTAAGCTTTGCTGAAATACCTTTTGGAAAAGCTTAGAGCTCTCTTTTTAGCATGCATTATATCAATGTTAGGGAATAGATAGCATAGTTGAAGAATTGTCCTTTAAAACTAGAGAAGTACATGAGTACTTTTGCAACTAATACGTATGACTTGTGTTAGGAATTATTTATTTAGACATTTTTCTCTAATATGTATGCTTACAATTTAATTTTTTAGCTTGCAGAAAATGTAATAAATTTTCCCTTTCCAGGAAAAATAAAAATCAAATTGCTGGAGAATTCTCTCTTTTAATGCCCTCTATAATAGATAGGCAGGATCCCAATGTGTTGACTAAGCAGTTACGGCAGTCTTCCCATACCCATGCTGGGCCTTCCTTTTGCCCCTCATATTTGAGGGCATCTCATTTAGCTTTCTATTTTATTTATTTATTCTTCCTTGGATTGGCCAGGCCATTTTGATAATCTGCACCCAGTCTACGGGGTGATATCACTCATATCGTTCCCTTCTGGCTCACTTTTTCTTTTTTTTTTTTTCTCTCTTGCATAGTAATGACTTTACCAACAGAGGCAATTAGTGAGCCCTCCCTATTTTCAGCCTGCAGGCTTTCACTGACCTACACATTTTCTTTGAAATAAAGGACTAGACATAAAGAAATGGCCAGCTGTGAAGCTGGTATGGTATGACTAGCAAACTTCATATAATCCACGGGAAACTGTGGCAGTAAGAAGTATCCTAAAAGCAAGAGGTTGAGAATTTGCATCATTTAAACATGAAGAATATGTTGATTGTATCTATGCTCATTTGTTTGTTGCGCCTGTAACGCTTATTCCCTTGGTCAGTCTCCTGGAAGATGCTAATAAAGTTTTATTTGACGCAGTCCAGGGTTTTTGTTACCTCTTTGCATCTTGCACTTGAAAAATGTTCATGTCTTGAAATGATTCTGAATTTAGTAAGTCCTAAAATGTCCAGCAGAGAATACTCTTCTAATGCTGTAACTTATTAGAGCCTTCTGGAATTATGTTTAATGGCATGCTACAAAGCCCTGGAGGGTATGCTTAGTTACTGCTGTCATGGCAGACTTCTAAAAATACAGTGCTCTGGAGGCTTCTGTTAGAATTAAGCAACCTCATAATTTGGTGTTCATTAGTTGAATTTCATGCTTTTCCTTTTACTAGCTGTTAATATGTAACTCGATTGATGGCAACTGTGAAGTGTAAGTTTTCCTTTCCTGCCTTCTTGATGAGCATAAGCTAAAATTGGCATGATTTAAGAACAATTTTTTTTAAAAAGCTGGCTCCGTAGTAACTGTAAAGATTGTAAAGTAGGTTTGAAGGAAGAATCCCACTATATTGAAAAGGATAGATCGTTACTGTGCCCCAATAGTGTATATTATATATTCATTCTGATATATGGCAGGAAAAAATACTAGCTTTTTCTAACAGTGTTTTCTGTGAACCCGTGAATTTTTTTGGTAATACCATTATGTGGTTTACCTTTCCTTTTTGAAGAAGCTTACATACATGGCTGCCGGCTCCAATCCGGACATTGCAATGAACTGGTTAATCTGAAATGCAAAGGAATTGGGAATAAACACGGGGCTCTCACTCCAGAAGCCCAGTCAAATCTGGCGCAGATGCAGCCCTGCGCCCTGCACATCTCCCCGTGCCCCACAGGAGACATGGCAGCTGTGAGCGACGGTTCAGCGTATCAGCAGAAACCCAGCATCCTGGGGAAGTGTAAAGGCTTACGTGTGCCGTGCTCTCTAGCAAACCTGTAAGTTTGCTTCTGCTGCGAGGGCAGGAGCTTCCAGCCTGGGGATAGGGCGGAGGCGATACTACTTTCAAAGCTGGATTTGATGGAGACAATGAGTTGTAATCTTATTTAATTTGAACTTTGACTTTCACCTTAAAATCTTGTCATTCAGTTAACATAGCATATTTTATTTCAGAAAATTAGCATGCATACAGGAATGCTAGCATGCAAAATACTAGCATGCAATTATGTAAGTCTCACTTCATAGCGTTTTCCTCTTCTGAAAGGAATGGAATAAAAAAGATAAAAAACCAGAGTGCGAAACCAAAATGTGTGACATTAGTTTGAAACAGGGAAACTTCAGAGGAAAGGTCTTTTTCGTCACAGTCAAACAGTTCATTATTGTTGAACACATGGTAGTTCCATTAAAGACTATTCTTTGTATCAGGAATTTGAGATGACTTGGTTATCTGTCTGAGCATTACTTAAAAAAGATGAAATTGGCGTAAAGAGTGAATATGTAAGAGTGCTGTCAAAACTCTGAAATTTGATAGATGTATTTTACTGAGGCTTTTTCTGATTTTACTGAGGATTTTACTGATAATATCTTAGGGTAGAATTTGGGCTTTTTTTTAAAGCCTGTGGAATAAAGTTTTGATTTGTTTTTTGTAGTCTTTAGGCAGGACTTGATCTCAGGGAATATCAGATGAATATTGTGTTTTAACTGGGGACTGTCTGTGCTTAGTCCCTGAAGACATTATCAGTGTATGACCCAGCTGGTTTGGATAGCAATCTTTAAAAGCCCTTTAGGGAAAAATTAGAACTTTTTTTCTTTGTCTCCATTTCTTTCTAAGGGAAAATATTTTCCAGTATTCTTTTTGCCTTGAACAGACCTGTGAACTATCACCTTGGACTTTGCAGATTTAGTAAATATGCTAATATGCAGTAACAAGCATCTTTCATTCATGTCCAGGTATTAAAATTTTCTATAGTTCTGTCAGTCATGCAGATGCCTTTTGGCTCTTTTAGCGATCCCTATTAGACTTCTTGCATTTGTGAAACAGGGTTGAAGAATGAGGCGTTTCAGCCTTTTTTTTTTGTTTTGTTTTTGTAGGTTGATTGGGCATACTTGGTATTTGTATCTGAGTAGACAGCCATCTGTCCCTCAGGTCGTGCCAATTATGCCAACTCTGAAAGCAGCCAGAGAAATTCAGTTCTTTCATTCAGGCTGCACAACTGTTTCTTTCACCTTTTGTCTATTAAGGAGATTGGCCTGGAGTGGTTATTTTCTGTTGCATAACTAGTACTTACCAAATGGTGTTGCAAATGAATGAAGCAAAAACAAAAGCTCATGGCAAGACATCTTCTCTAAGTAAACTTGAACTTAACAATTATGGTATATCAAGAAAGATGGAAAATAATTGAATTGAAAGCTACTTTTAATGTAGAGTGGTAGTAATAATCTTTAAAATAATTGTGGCTAGCAATATAAGCTTTGTACATGGATGGATGAAGGTTCCAATGGAGGGGGAGTTCCTCTTTGTTTCCTCTGGATACTGCACATGTTGTGTTTTCTTTATCCAGAAGCAATCACAGGAAGAAGGACTCATCTCATGCTCCACAAGACCTGAGAATAGATCCATGCCTAATTTACCATTTGATATTTCAGATTTATTCCCAAGTGTTAGAGCGCTAAATAAAACAGGATTATAGGTCTAAATTTAATCTTGAAACACAAAATGGATTGTGTTTGTGGGAGGGGCAAGTAAAGCAGTATTGCCCACGTGAATATTGTAGCAAAACATATGTATGCTGCTTGAGTGCAGAGATCTAACTTCAGAATTCTTTTTTTTTTAGAATCTTCATCCTACTTTGTCAGACAATTGTATGGAGAGTCAGATATTTGTTCAGTTAGTTCCCTGAAAAAACCTTCACTTACTTTACTTGATTGTCTGATACTTTTTTTTTTTTTTAACACTGACATAAGTTACAATCCAAAAGTAAAAAATACCCACTCATTACCTCTTCAGTACTTCTGTAAAAAGACAGAGCTTGCACACTGGGAGAATTAATAGCATGATATTTTGGAACCAGTATTATTCACTTAAAAGAATCAGTGCACCAGCCCTTCATTTTGCATAGCAAATATAACTTGTTTTGGGTCTCCTTTTTCTCCAGAAATCTTTCTTTATTCCCTACCCTCTCCCAAGTTTTTGTACGGACTCTTTCAAAGATTGTATTAAAAATGAGTTAATCTTTTTATGGTAAAATTTGTAGCATGCATAAAGGGAAGAGAGTTCCTGTGTTGAACATTTCTCCAGTATACCTTTAATGCAGTATTTAAGAAAAAAAATTCTTGTGAGTACAGAAATATGGTGAGCCCTAACTCCGTCTCTTCTCTTTTTCTACATTCTGTTTCCCATCCGTTTTATGGTGTTCTCTTGCTGAAAAAAAACCAACTTGTTGTCTAGTCTTTGATTTCTGAGTTAAAAATTCTTACCCTATATTGCTTTAGTCTCTGCTCTTGTTCTTACCTGTATTTCTTTAACCATTGCAGTCTCCCAGTTGCTTCTCTTATGCTCCTTCTAAGTCCCAGCAAACATGATTCCCTACCTCATAATGCTGAAGTGACTTGTAATGACTTGGGGTAAGACATTGCATGCTTCTTTTGACCTAGTTTCACAAATGTTAAAAAAAACCCAAACAACTATATTTTAATTGTATTTACATAACAAGTGTGTGTTTGCTGTCTGTACTTCACCAAGAGCACATCACATCCCTGACTGAAGTCCCAGTGGACCTGAGGCCTTCTCCTACTGGAGCTCGTTCACTGGATGCAAAATGGCATCTCACGAGTGGTAGGCAGGCATCCTGAGCACAGAAGAGCAAAGTGACAACACTGCAGTTCACAGCAGTACTCTCTACTCCGTTGCGAGTATAATTAGCTAACTTAAGTTTACCTCTGTGTATCTGGAGGCCCTGGCAAGTATGTATTTGTGACTGTCTATGTAAAAGAACTAGTTGTATGCTTACTTTGCGTAGTATTTAGAAAGCAATTCTGCACATTGATGTGCTGCCTTTCCCCCTTCCCCCCTCTCCCCCTTTTAAGTTTTATTGTTTTAGTCAGCAGTGATTGTTGAGCGGTTTCTTTTAGTAATGTTCTCTGCCTTTCTTTTAAGACAACAGGTCTGTTTTCAATATTTTCAGATTGTTCTTTGACTGTTAATCTTTGCATTTTTACTCTCTATATATTATTAGTCTACTTTCTGGCTTCAAATTTTTTTTTATCTTTCTTTAAAATCTAGAGGAATGCTTTGAAGTACTTTCTCTCCATGCCTTCTGTCAATTCCATTTAAGTTTTTCAGTGGTGGGTTAGGTTTAACATAGGAAATAAATACACCCATCTACTGCAAATGTCACCCTAAAACTCTTGAACTGCTTTTGTTTAAGCTAAAAGCGAACAAGCCCTTTGCTTCTGACCTGAAAGAAAACATAGTAAGCTTCAAACCCAAAGTAAATAACTTTGCAAAATGATAAACATTTAAAAAATGGATGTCTTGAATTCTTCTGTAGTGCCACAGTGAGTGGCGCTCACGATAGTGGTAGTTTTTAATACCACTTTTGGTTGAGTGTTTTGGCTGAAAGAAAACTGAGTGTATGATATTTCTCTTTAAGACCATAATGACAGTGGGCTAACAGCTGTGAATGCTCTTGGTGGTTAGCGTATGAGACCTTGGTTTGAGTCTTGTCCAGTGTACATACTCTACGGTCTGTGTTTGCATGGCTTACACCAGGTTTGTAGATAATTTAATATGCTAGGGAGACAAGCTACATGTTTGGTGGGATATTGGTGGTTAGCATGGTTAAGTACAAGGAACCAGAAGGAATAGGACCAACAAAAACTTTTGCTGGAGAATAAAAATCCAGTTGTGCAGAGCTAGGACAGTATCAAGCAGGTTTTGAGAAGGAAGAGAACTGAAACCTGCTGCTCTTGTGTGTCAGGGTTAAATGTTCCTCTTCCAAATGTACATCACCGACTTGCCAAAGTGGAATCCTAGGAATAATGAATGTATAGTGTATTATAAATTACCCGTGTACATCCAATCCGTATCCTTTGATACAAACCTCAAGGCCTGTGATGGAACTGATGGCTATCATCAGCATGTAGCACTTAGCACATGCAGACTGCTGCACAAACATGTAGCTAAACGTTGTGAGATCTTTGCAAAGTAAGAAAGAACATTCCTTTGGGGGACTTTGGATTGAATTAGTGTTGAAGCTAGGCCAGTGGACAGTTAATTGACCGCAGTGGTCTGTAAAATTAAAGGAACTGTTTCCCAGCTCTCCTGTTTTATAGATGCTAGTTACTTACTTCATTAATGTGTCTTCTTGCAGGCTCCCACCATGTTTTGCAAACGCTGAAAATGCTCTTATGGAGAATTTTTACTTTTTACTTTTTAATTATTTAGTCTCCCTTCCTTCTTTGAACAGCTTTCCCTAGATGACATTTTTTCAGCTTTCTTGCATCTTGCTTGATCGTGTGCTGATTCAGAGCAGTCAGACAGATGTGAAACTTTACAGTACAGTAGAATATCTCTTTCTGTACTTGTTTTTCACACCTGGTCAGTTACATTTGTGGCAGAAGGTTGTTCGTGTATCAGACCAGACATCTCTCTTAAGAAACATAGATGGGAACAGATCAATCTCATTGCTCTTGGCAGGAGTCAGGTTTCTCTCAGACTGGTTAATGTTTCTTGAGAAATTATTTGCCAGTTCCCTTGAAAAATGTCCCAAGATCGCTCCAAGAGTTGAAATCTTCCATCTGCTACCATGTTCCTTTGCAATCAGGCTTTTCTACAGCTGGTGAGTGGGAAAGTAAGCCACTGTATTTGGCCAGATGTGATCCTCTGCTATCGTACATACGCAACAATTGCAAATTTTGTCTTTTTTTTATCTTTTAATGCCCTACAGCCTGTCATCTACCATTTGTCCTTAACTCTCAATTAAGTATTGTATCATCTGTATTCATCCTTCCTCCGACTCCTTTACACTTGCTGTCTTTCCTTCTTTTATGTACAGTTATTTTCAGCTGTGTTCCCAACTCTGTCTCCAAGCCTTCCTGCTTCTCCCATCATCATAGATTCCTTGCACAGGCCCTCGCCATCTGTTCCTCGTTGTTTGCATCCCTATCCTATGTTTGATTTTTTTCAATATCTCACCTCCTCCTGTTATTCCTTTCCTTACCCTCATCTTTTATTTGTTGTCATGGGAATACCCACTGTGACTTCTAACTAACACACAAAGAGCTGGGGTTTCTTTTTATTTTGTAAATTCTTGATTGTGAAGACAGAATTTAAAAAGAAAACAAAAAACAAAAAACACACAAGAAATAAAAATCTGAGAGAGAAGAAAGCAAAATGTTGAATAAAATGATATAAAAGTCATCATTGCTTTTAGACAGAAGAAGATCTTCTAATCTTATAACCTCATGGCATGGTCACCTTGCATATTATGAAGGTCAGAATCTAATAAATTTCTGTAGTTCTCATTGTTTGTCATTATTGTCTCTTTCATGCTTAAATGCTGTGGAATATAGAGGACCAAGAAAATAATAAGGTGCCATACTGGGAAACATGCATCCAAGCTGGAAACCAGCTTTTATGATTTTATTGCAACTCCCTGAGAGCTCCTTCTATGCTTCCATCTTAGAGAATGCAGAAACGTTCCTAAAGAACCTCATGAATCTGAAAAAACAGATAAAGCGACATCTTTATGGCCGCTCTCTTGCAGAAAGCATTGGCTAATTCTTTGCATTTGTGGTATATGGGCCTAGATAAGATCCTTGGCTTCTCTGCTTCCTATGCAAGTTTCATTTTCTTCATTCAGAGATACGAACATTGTATGCTCTGGTATTTGTCTTCCCAGGGCTTCACGAACTGTAAACTACACCTAAGTACTTGTCCTCTTCTGAACCGCATACTTCTGTTTAGTATGGCATAATGTGGGGACTAACACACTTAACGTTACACGAATTTTGTGGAAAGCCCAGAAAAAGTACTGTTTAACTATCCACCAAAATTAAGATGTTGGTGGACTTCGAGCCACGTACTGAAACCCACACTGCCTCTGTGGTTACTTGCACTGAAAGCCACGAGTAAACAGCTGGATGTATTTTTCCTCAAATCATATATGCCTTGCCAATAGTGTAATTTCTATATAAATTGAAGAAAAACTAAAATACTCTTTTTGAAAGGAGACCTTCTTGTCTGCATGTACATTCGCACGTGTGTGAACACATACTTATCCAGAAAGAGTAAGTGATTTTTAAAAGTTGAGCTATAAAAGGAACCCCTAAACCCAGTGAGCTGCACTTGGGATGGGTCTATATGAACTACCAGTACAGAGTTTCTTTTTTACCGTCACCGATCATTACCAATGATCTCTAAGACCTGGCAGTAAGCTCTGCCTGATTTTTATCATGCATTTACATTTAATATGCTTTTCTGAAAATACGGCCTGCATGTGAGTTTAAATAGAAATTGAGAAGTGATTATAGCTCCAGAACAGCTCTGTTTGCATTGTATGAATGTGGTCTTGGTGTTTCAACTGCACGAGGATATAAATGGTAAGGTTAAATTATCAAGGCTAGGGATTGCAATAAATGTCTAGGAATGCTTTTCCACTCAGTGGGATGGTAAGTGAGAAAGGGAATATAGGAGTGGAGGCTTCATGTGAAGGGTTTGAGGTGGAAATAAATGTGGGCTCTGACAGCCACCTTCATTGTCTTGGCAATTAGTCTGATATACTAATTTTCCATGTGACTGTTGCTCAGATCATCTTAAAGCTAAACCGAAGAGTGAGAGTACTTCCAAAGCATACTATTTTGTCTTTTTTTTTTTCTTTTTGTTTTTGTGTTGGTTTCAAATGCAGTAACCCGTTTCCAAACTACATTTTATTAGAATTTTTTTTGCATTCTCATTCATCTCATTTAATAATATTTCAAGGTGCTTTGGCTAATGCTGAGTATTCTGTCCCTGAGGGGTGAGTCACACATCCTGCTCAGCTTGAGGGTTTCCAAAGTTTCTCTGGGAAACTTCCAACTAAACTGGAAGGGCCTGGTTCAAGATGGGTGGCAGGTTAATAGAGGTCTCTCTTGATGAGCGATTCCTCCCGGAGTAACAGGAAAATGCAGGGAGTATTCACACCAGCCCTGTGAGATACCACTTCTGTGAGATTCCTCTGCCTCAGGCCTGAAGGAAGGGAACTCTCAAGTCGAGCAGTGTGAGTGCAGCACATAAAAAGGGGGCAGTGGCTTTGCGTGCCTTTGAGCTATAGAGGCTTCTATTCACCAGTATGCAAAAGGAATTGGGGCCGTGCCAATGGCATGCCAGGCTTTGGGAAGACTGGTATCAGCAGCTGAGCAGGTGGATCTGCTGCAGCTTTTGTCACTGTTTCCATTGAATAAGAAGGGCTGGAAAAGGACCAAAGGAAATCATCTAATCCAAAGCGTCCATGTCATGGAGTCCTTTGCATAGAGATGCCAGATTATGGTATGAAATAGGATTTTGGTCCCATGCTGAACATGGCAGTATGTAACAAGATTATGTGCCATGGGAGTGAAAATTTCTTAGACTTTAGGTTGCTTCCTGTAATTCTTTTCTGTCATTCAGAGCCTTAGACTTATTTTGGGTGCTTTTGTATTTATTTTGGGTTTATTTTTATTATGCAAGTTATGTATAAATTTATATACTTAAAAGAGTATATCCACCTGTTTATTTAAATATATTTTTATGTATACACATTTTATAAGTATGTTTAATGTATGTTACTGAAATAAACACTTATAAATAAATACTTGATTTTGTTCTTTGTTTCCTTTATCAGTTTGCTGAAAGCAGTCAGAAAAAAGAAGCTTTACAAAAAAGCATTGAGAAAGCAAAAATTGGACGTGAAGATACTGTAAGTTGCTCTGGGGGGAGGCATTCTTACCGGGAAATAGGGCTACAAGTATGCATGGTTTGTAAATACTAATGTAGTTGTTGGAAATCCATTCAGAATTCTAAATACCGGAGATGAGAAAGGGACAGAAAAAGATCAGATATTAGATTATCCCTTAGTTGGCCATGCACTAATGAGTAAAGTATTGACAACTGGCTGCTCCAAGGCTGAGAAAATGTGCGACTGCCTGAAGTCTAGTAATCTTCCGGGCTTTTTCAGATTTAAAGATATCTTAAAACTTGAACTACCCAGAGGTATGTACCAAGGTTGCCAACAGCTGCTGAAACTGCCAAATCTAGTAACTGCAAACTTAAGTGTTGGGGGTCTTACTTTTTTTTTATCTTATTTACAATCTAGATTTCTAAATTACTATTCTGAGCAGCCATGTAAACTTGGTGCTCTTTGCATGCTGAAGCTGTTAACACTGCAAAATAATATTTAGGCTTCATATTTACCATACATATGAAGTAGCATATTAGTTAGAAATACATATGGTATTCTAAGTTGCTGATTTGTTTTGAGATCCTCACTCTAAAGTGGTTTAAACCTCCAATAAATAAATGCATGAATGGGAATGGCCAGAAGCTTTCAGCTCGAATTGAATTTTGTAGGAAAGTGCCAAATCTTAGAATCTGAAGTGTTTTATAGAAACTCTCTGGGTTTGACTGTAATCAGGGAATCACAGGCAGATTTCTCACACGCTTGTGCTTGTGAGATTTCCAAATGGAATGTTTGAGACTTGGGCTTCACCATGTGGCCTGCCCTAGTCACAAGAACCTTTTGGTCCTGGAAATCTGTTTCTGGCTGATGCTTCCAACATTTTGATTACATATTGTACATCAGGAAGAAGTCCTGAGAAATCTAGATCATGATGTAGGTCTCTGAGCAACTGGCTTCCATACCCCAGCATCAGGAAGCTTTTGATTTCCAGTCTGCATTTTGAGAACACGCTGAATCCAGACTGTTGGCAAAAGCACTGGGAATATGGAAGTTTGGGAAAAAAAGCAACAAATGCCCACCTCAGTCTGCTGGGCTGCCATGGAGATTGCCATTGACTGAAAACCTGATGGTTTACAAACTCATGCTATCTGGCTCTTTTAGGCTACCCAGTGCCCTAGTGTGAATTCTTTGAATATAAGCCCGTTACAGTATTTGTCTGTAACTACAGACTGAATTAGAAATATGTGCTGCGTTGGCGATGGGAGAGCTCATGTTGAGTCAGTGTCTGCAGATTCTTATTGATCAATAGAAATTTGAGGTTGATATTATATTCTCTCCCAGCAAAAACTACCATGTCATAAATATCTAAATTTATTTTTGAGACCACTGCTCTTAAATGGTGTGAAAAAAAGAAGGAGAAAAATAAATTCAGAGAGTGTTCATACACGGCATCCCAATTTGTGGAGGTGTGAATGGTAGTTTTTTCTGAAATGCTGTCTTTAATTACAAGACTAGCACTCCTAAATACCATTTAACCTTTAAGCCCCAAAATTAAGAGATCTGTTTGGAATTTGTCAAACCACATTGAGTTCAAAGGTTGTAGAAAATTGTTCTTTTGTTTATCCATTTTGGCCTTAATTTTTTTTTCCTTCCAGTTTGTACTTGGTATCATTTAGTGTCACTGAGAGTTTTGTGTGTGCATAAAATTCTGAACTGGTTCATTGACAGAAAGCAGTAATGAAAACAGCTTTTAAATTTATATATTTTTATTTTTTGAAAAACGTTCTGTGCAATAATTACTGATTTTTATTTTTGTAATTTTTTTTATATCTCCCAATGTACTTTGAATCCTCAGGCGGAACGTGCAGCTCTAATAGAGGAACTTGCTACCCTTCGGCAGAAAAAAGAACAGCTAAAGGCAGAAATAGACAAATACAGGGAATGTGATCCAGACGTTGTTGAAGAAATGCGTAAGTCGTATAATGTTTAAAGTGAAATTTTGCACGCAAAGGTCTGCACTTCTTAAGCTTAAAATCTGGTATGCAGAGATAAGCCAAAGCATAGCTGCTTTTCTTTTTGAATCTGTAAGCAATACAATACAGGTACACTGACCATTTCTTTTCATGTTCTGTTGTATTGTGTAAGGGGGGGTTTTATTGATATTTACTCTGCCAGCAACTGAGCAGTTAACAAACAATCCTAAAATTGAAATACTCAGTTGTGTTAGAATTAATATCAGGACCATTCTTTCTAGAACCATACTAATTCTATAACTATGTGTGCTGAACCGTAGAATATGTTTAGGAAGAGTAGTCTTTGGCTCCCATTTACCTTCAATTCCATGCTGGCAAAACAGGTATCTTTCTACTTGCTATGTTTTGTCTATTTAAAACATAAACATTTCATTAGAGACACTTAATTGTCACACGTGAGTATGGTGGACTTACTTACTGTTTGTACTGTCTCTGACATGTTGGGTGTTGGTTGGAGTTTCTAATTCTAATGGAATACAAGGAATGAGTGACTTTAATACTTAATACAGAACTGGGCACTGAAATATACTTAATATTCTGATCCCTAGCATGAAAAATGAAAAGCATGCATGAAATTTTATTGAATTTTCTCTACTTCAACTTTCATGTTTTATTTATTAGCCTTTTACATTGCTACCCAAACAGCATTGCATATTCAGTTGCTGTAATGCCAAAATGCCATTACAGAGTGATGAGGAACAGGCACAGATCTTTTGCTGAGAAGATACCTGACTGAATCTTTCTCTTTCCTTATTCTTCTAAGTCCACCACTTCAGAAATGTGCTTAGAGAAAGCCAGGAACATAAACAGAGTTGGCAGCACATCCAAAAATTGGACAGATATTATTTATTTTGAAGGGCTGTGACATTTTTTGTCAGCTGCATTATCTCTCTCCAAGGATGTAATGGTATGCCAGGGAATCAGCAAACTCAAGACCTGAGGTTAGTCACTGTGCTGTAAATCCCTCGCTGTGCGCTCTCCTGAGGACGAGTAACAGACACATTCCAGCTGATTCCAGCTGTAAAAATGAATGAGGTTAGGCAGATACCGACAGCAGAGGGATTCGTAGTGCCAGGTATTTTAACTGCTGAGATACCCTTCTAGTAAGCATGGCACTGAATGATTTGAGGAGCCTCTCTTTTGAAGCTGTCGCAGTGAGCATGTTCCTCAATACTAGGCACAAAGGGGCAAATCACAACTTGAATGCTAGGGCAGACTGTGTTAGCTGGCAACACAGGGACTAATATCCTGAAAAGAGGAAAGGGAAAGAAATGTAATTGTTAGTTACTTCAGTCATGCCCTTTTTTTGGTTTGTTTGTTTTTGTTTTTTGTTGAAGTGTGTGGAAGCTCCATGTGAGTTTCTGCAATGGAGGGATGAGCATTTAAGGGAGCCTTGTTGTGCTACCTGCAGGATTCCCAGGGGAACATGCAGTAGTGTTTAAAAAATAATTTGTCCCTGACCTTCAATTAAAAAGTTTCTGCTTCGTTATATGTTTCATCAGTCATAGTTGCACTGGCAGTGCATGTTGTTGCTGGCAATGTATAAATGAATAAATGGCGATGTCAATTTTGAGGACTTAATGTCTTTGTCAAAGCTGAGTGGAATTTTACAGTGCTTAAGGGAGGAAAAAAAGACAAATCAGGTTGGGGACATATCTCTTGTTCCAGAGTGCCAGGAAGTGCAAGATGCAGGAAGTTAATGGTTTTTAGTGTAAGAAGGCAATAAAGAATCTGTGGCAATGGAAGGTGTTCAGCTAGACATGAAAGTTACTGCTGCTGTTTCACAGAATAAATTTATCATCAAAGTTACTGGTTCACAGATTTTAAAACATTTTCAAACTGCACGAGGGATACAATTTTCTACTAGCTCTACAGTTTAGATAATATAATCCTTGGGATTATTTTCAATTAGATCACCTCAGCAGATTACTAACTCTAAATTACCTTATTTTAATTTTGATTCAGAAATCAGAGATTGCTGTTATGATATATAATTGCAATCTTTTAAGAGCTGAATTGTTCAATGTTATGTTTTGTAATGGGCAGTTTTCACTTTCTACATTGGGTTTTCCCTCTTCTTCCTTAATGGCATCAACCTGTGAGGAAGTCTTTCTCAGTAGAAAATTTCACTCTATTAATTTCCCATCCCATATCATACAGCTGCCTTGATTTTTGTTGTGGTGTTTTAAGGATGTATCAAATTGTCATCTGATTTCAGTGGCCTTCAAATGTGGTGAATGCTTTGCTATGCCTTTTTAATTTCTCTTTCCCTCAAAGGAGTATTGCAGAAACAAACCTATTGTATAGAGATGAGCCACATTAAAACACACACACACTAATTCCAGAGTCAAAACAAAGTTTGGATGATTCATAGCAAATATCTGAAGACTCAACTAAAAGCTGAACATCTGTCTTGCTTCCTGAGTCTTGTGGTGGGAAAGTCATGTTTGACCGTGTAATTAAATATACTATAATGCGTATTCACAAGGGGGAAAAACAGAATACTAAAATACTAACTCTGTTTTTTGCTGACTTCACTGCTTGTCCTTTTAATATCAGTAACAAATGTTTTGCTATATGTTTTTACTTAAATCTACTTGCCTTTTGTATTTGAGAGGTGAAGTAAACTTCCCAAGTTTACAGCATTTGAACACAGAATTTCAGTATTTTTATGTAACAATTAACTGCAGTAAATAGCAGAAGAAACAAGATTTAGGGACTGACCACTAGAGGAAGCTACATAATAGTCTGGTCTTGTTTGGATATATGTTTGGATAATTCCATTTTACAGGTAGGATATTGTAAAAGTATGTGTAGAATTGCAGAGCATATGGCTATCTTCTAACGACCGCTGCAGTTCAGTGGTTAAAGCTTGTTTTTGCTACTTGGAAATGTTGTTTAAACCATCTTGTGTGAATTACGATTGAGTAATAAATTCTTCCTCAACATTAAAGGCAGTAAAACCAACAACAGTCTTCGGAAGTAAAAAAAGAAAAGAAATACTGGGATTTTATACTTCTCTGTTAAACTTGTAATCCTGCTTCAGCTGGTGCAGGACAGAGCCCTTGTTTCTCCACTATGAGGTATATTTTTTAGGCTGGAGGATATTCTCATGGGGAAGCAGCCATTGTAGAGAAGAGATTCTCTGTTCCTCCAGGAGAAAGGCTTATATGACATAACACATATGTAGGTAAAGTTGGATACATGTGATGCTGCTAGATTCCCTAAAGATTACAGTAGAGGACAAAGGTATGGAGAATGCAAGCTTTCAATAGTTCATAATTTATCCAGATTTTCATAGGGCAAACAGAAAAAGCTCCATGTAACATCAAGATTAACAGGCTGCATAGGTTTAATTCTTTCTGCCTGCCAGAAAGAAAATTAGTTAGGGAGCTAATAAAATTTTTCTGATAATTAATTTTATAGAAAGGTTTATCTGTCGGCCTAAGTGTATAAATGATACAGATTTTGCTCCGAGTTGCTGGCCACCTTGTAACTGGAAACAGCTAAACATTTTCAGTATTCACTGTAAAATAAGCATTTCTAGAATGTCAAACTTCTTGTTCTTCCACTGTAATTAGAAGACAGTTGATTTATACTGTATTAAAACATTGTTGGGTCTTAACTATTTTTTTCGCAGTAGCTATGCTTTGGTTACTATGTGCCTTTGCATAGGAGAGTAATCTCAGAAATAGTTACATACTGACTGAAGTAAGTGATTTCCATGTGGTATGATTGCTAATATTTATGGGGCTAGTCTTAGATGTTGCCTGTCAGCATTCCTGCTTTATTTAGCATGTTTTCAGAATGTCCAGTTACTGATAATTTTTATGTCTTAGGCTTTTGCCTTTAAAACAGGGATCTGAACATGCCTAGACAAGAAGTGTTCTCAAAAATTAGCAAACTGCCAGATACAACACATGTAATGTACGAATTTTGGTGTGAACTGTTTTACTTCTGCTCCCTTTGTTTATTTTTATCCTGTAGCAGGAGGTGTAAGTAGTTTAAATGGATTTCAAACCACAAATATCCAGATAGTTATCTTTTGGAATCTCCAAAAGTGTGATCTCAGAGGCATCACTACCAGTCCAGTTCAGGGTTAGATTATTTTCTAAAACTAATACTTACACGACTGTGTGAAAATAAATTTTGGGAAAACATCCAGACTCTACTAAATACGATAAAAATGTCATGCTATATGTAGTATATATTTGAAAGTGTCTTTTTTCACTGTAGATTCTTCAAAAATTTCTAATTCTGATGAGTCTAAACACTGAAAAATTTCAGCTTGACAAACCGTTGTGAAGAATTATATCAGAATATGAGAAAATAGTTCTAGATCTACCAGTTTCTTCATTCATCTTAATATCTTGAGGCTAAATGCTGAAAAGGTAATACTGGTTTAGCTGTTGGATTTTGTGGGGTGCGTAGTTTGGATGTTGTGGTTTTGGATTTTTTTTTTGTTTGGGGATTCTTTTGTTGATACACCCAGCTATTATCATCTAACTTATATTCAAATCAATTTGAAAATCTGTTATGCATACAGATGTATTTCATGTTACGAAAACTTAGTACCGAGTGATAAATTCTTTGGGAGGTTTCTTACTTATACTGGGAATAGCCCCTGTTCCCAGAGGGGAAACAGTAGTGAAGAAATGAAATGAAAATTAGACTATCCTGGCTAATGGAGAGGCTTTAAAATGAGTTGCATCGGTTTTACTCAAAATTCATCAAAACACTGAAAATTTACAAAAGGATTTAATGGGTTTTCTTTTACATTTTTATTTTTCTTTTATATTTTGTGGCAAAGACTATTGTTCAAAAAAATATCAGAAAGGTTATCTTTACTTACTAAAGAGCCTTGTCAGTGCTTTCAGTTAATGAACTATTAAGTAGTTATTTTCATAAATGTAATGATTCACTTGGAAAAGTGAATGTCTACAAAGAATGTTAAGCCTGGTGTAGGTGCCACCGAGATCAGTAGGGTACAGATCAAGCGTATGGAGAGACCTTTTTTTTTAATCGCCTCTGGATCCAATATGTTCAGTTTGCAATTAAGAGGATGTTTTCTAGCTACTGACCATGAAATATGCACCTGGCATCTAAGAGGCAAGCTGTGCTTTTTATGTTTATGCATCACAACCATTAACAAAGATCTGCAATTAGAATTCTGTTGAAGGTAGGCGAGTGTCTCCATGCAAACTGATGTTAGCCTTAGAGGGTTAAGCTAAGCTTGCTTTGGGGTGAACCAGACTCTTGCTTAAAATTATATAGAAAAAGAATAGCTGTAAAAGCAAGCGCTCCTTTTTTTACTTTATCTCATCTTTCAGAGAATTGTATATTTAATGTATTCATCTCCTGAAGATCTGGATGAGGATATGACAGGAAACAGACAATGTATGTTCATGTACATAACTTGCGGGCTATCTGCTACTAATAAACACAAAACCACGAAGCCCCCCACCCCCTTTTTGTTTTTCCTTTTTTCCACCTTCATCATGGATTACCAGAATGTATATAGATGTGCACCGGTACTGAAAGAACACATTTACTCAACTAATTAACTAATTGCATCAAGCTAAGATAATTTTTTTTATGCTTCCCCCGCTCCCTGATGTGGAGCAGGGTGGATGCTCCCCAGCTTCCACTTAGAAAGAAAGAAGGATATGACAGCCACCAATAAGAATGACTACTAGGACAGGCCGCTGCTGCTTAAGATGCATCTGCACATATATTTCCTAAGGCACAAAGCTTAAAGTGAAATGTGTGGCTTTTGACCAAAGCTGGGAAGCTAAAGTTCAGAAGCATCGTTTGGCTTTCAGCAGAAGGCCCTAATTCTTAGTATTTCAGAGCATTTCTCTCTCTGTTTGGCCTAAAGTTTGGACTCCAGCTAGGAGGATACTCTGCAATAAAAAACTGTCCTAAATGTTTAGACACGTGCATATTTGCTTTTTTATACCTCAAACACATTCTAGCAAGACTATTCTTCTTGGAGAGTGTCAACTTAGGCCAACTTCCTTGAAAATGAAGCTGCATTTTAGCTGGTTAAGCAAAAAAAAAAAAGGAACAAATAATTTTAAAATCACTTGTCTTTTGACAGTGGGGTTTTACTTGGACACTCAGAAAAGTGTCTGTTTATTTTGTTTCTTATTTGTTTATATTGGAATGGCAGAAAAATATGTAGGGCGAGAGACAGACGGGTGAAATATGTGGGAATAATTTTATTGTCTGAGCCAGTAATTCTTTATGGCAAAGCTGTTGAGCTGCTTAGGAAAAGTAGATGCTTGATAAAATTTGTGATGTGGAAAATGGCTACTTGTGACTACATTTATGATACTCCTTGGTTTAGAAATGAATCGGCAGCAATCCGTTTGGCTGTGTTTTAAAGCTCTGAAGACAGCATCAACTGGAAGTAATCTATACATCATTTATATATGAAACAAAAAAGCGTTTGTGGAGTGATTATTTTGCTTCTCTCTCTCAGTATTAGACCTGCTAGGTTAGTTGTGTATGGTACCATTCATTCAGACTGTTTTGATAAACTTATGGTGATATTCAAAGGAATTTTTTTTAACATACTGGTTTATATCTTTTCATTACTTCCATACGCAAAATGAGGTCAGGAAAGGTATTGTGGGTTTTTAATTTGTTGTCTTCGATGCTAAGTTGCAGGACTGTCAAATGTTGTCTTCCCTGACCTCGTCCAAAAAACTGTGTTGCCAGTCTCAAATGTTAGGAAATCTCCCATATGTTATTGGATGGTAGGGTATGTTTTTGTTATGGGTTTATCTAGATTAGGACCATGTATTATTAGTGTATATTTCTAATACAGATACCTTGTTCTGTGCTATTTAACTGCAAACATTTTGCAGGGCAGGTTGTGTCAGTACAAGACTAATCTTGGCATTGTTGGTGTATTTGAGTGTTTCCAATGGTTTTTCTCCCCTCCTCACTTTAACATCTTATAAGCTAGTTTCACTGGCAAGAACAGGATATCAGGAAAAAAAACAAAAGACCTGGAATAAAGAAACAATTTGGAAACACCTAAAAGAACATGGAGATTTTGTCTTTGCCACTGTAAGAGACCTTTGTAGATTGGGAGAAGTTTGTCTTTGGTGTTTTGACTCGGTTTTGCATGATACTGTGACAAGGAAAGTAAGGAAATACAATCCTGATAAAACTGCAGTAGCTTGAATCTCAAGCTATTTTATAATTATACTCAAGGTGTATTCATTAGTAACTGAGTATCAGAAAGGGAGGTTGAATCGAACAAGTTCTAATAGGATCTGTCATGTCTGTGCATCTGCTCAGTACTTGTATTAATGAGCTGGATAAGAGAATAGAAGATACGCTTTTGTTACATTTGCAGATGATGAAACTAGGAGGGACTGCATAGATAAAAGGACAAGGTGAGATTTCAAAATGAGCATGAAAAATTGCAAAGATAGCCTGGAAAACACTGAATAAAATTCAGTGGTGGCAAATCAAGGGTGGATTCGCATTCAAGAATACTGTTACGTGAATGATCTGGAGCAGTTGGTTCAGGGGGGAGGGTTTGAAGAAGATGTCAGGGTTATAGTAGTTTACAGGGTGAATATAAGACATTCTTATTGTGAAAAGCAAAGTCGCCATACTAAGATACAGAAACAGAAGTATAACCACCAATGATATGTATGCAATAATGTTTCTACTCAAGTTGGCATTAGTGAGGCTTCAGCTGTATTGGCTGTCCTACTGGAGAGGTATGTAACTAACTGGGGAGGATTCAGAGTAGAGCAAAAAGACCAGACATTGAGTGACTGCGTTCTAGGAGAAAAAATTCTACAAAAATAGGGCTTAAAAGACGACTGCTCCTGGTGGGTTTCACCTGTCCTTCAAAAAAGGAAATAATAGCCTGTTGCTCAGGCAATAAGTAATAGCCTTAAATTGCAGGGGGGAAAAAAGTTTGTTGAAAAACTATTCTAATGGTAGCAGTAATCAAATACAGAACTAGATCGCCTAGGAAGGTCATAAAAACTCTAACACAGGAAACCTTAAAAGCAGGCTGCAAATACCTCAGAATTGGGATAGGTAAGGTTGGACATGTATTGAGACAGTGGTACAGAGACCAGAGGTACAGAGACATGCCTTCCAGACTCTGCAACTTCTGTGACACATGAGGTGTGCAGCAGAGTGACATCCTGAACTGGACAAAAACCGTAGTGCTCTGGGATGGGCCGCCATGAAAAATGCAGCTCAGCAGCACAGAGGTTTGCAAGTTCCTTTAGTTGTACTGCGAGCATGGACTTTATTAGTAAATGAAATGGGGAGGATGGAGTTGTCCCCTGAAAGAAAAACAAGGTGGTGTCAGGGAACCCTGAATCAGAAGGTTGGTGTGCTTGTTTCCCTTTTGTAAGCACATTGCTCCCCTCTGTTCTTTGGATAAGAATAGACATTTAATTACGCAACTAAGATTGCAGCATGGGTTTTCAGGTAGAATACTTTAAAGGTAAATGGTCTTTTTCTGTGGGTAAATGAATATAGTGAACTTAAGTGCAAGAGCATGTATTTGCATAGAGGAATCTTTTGGTAGCCATTCTGACAAATTCTGTTGGACGTTTTTCAGAGAGACACTGTGTACATCCTGATGAAATTTGACAGTGTGACCTTTTCATATGGGGCAGAGGGAGCTTTTGCTGATGAGACTTGACACTTTTTTCAAACACACTAACAAAAATTGCAGACCCTTTAAAAGCATATTCCCAGAGATGTGGATTAGCTTATTAGTAGCTTTGCTATGCACTGCCACCTCACCATAGAGACAAAACTGGCACTATCTTACGTATTTGCTCAGGTTTGTTTTCAAGCGTATATACATCTAGACACACACACAGCTATTGCAACAGAAGTGCTAATTTAATCCATTTATATTTCAAAATTTTGTGATTATTTTTCTATCACAAATGTCTTACTATATTACGTTCTATGCATTTCAAAATAGTTGTAGATCAGTAGATAAGCTTCATAATCAACACTTTTTCTTGTAGTTCTGCACCTTTATTCAGAGTCTAAATGTAAAAAGAAATACTCCTTTTTATTATTTAGTAATATGTCAGTACAAACAGGTCTACTGAATTTGTGATGTCATTTAAATGAAAAATCGTATTTATACATTGACTTGAATTTAGTCATGAAATCTGAAGCACTGTGACTTGTTGATTAATATCATGGGGATAAGCGTTATGTGGGATACTGGAGTATGGGGGAAGAATGATGTGTTATTTTGGATTCAGAAGAGTTGACAGAATTCTGATGTGCTATCACTCTTCTACACAAGAGCTCTTTATTCTGCTTATAAGAGAAAACACCTCTTTGGGAAGCATGGGGGAAGGTAAACATTGTGTATAGTGTGGAGGTATCTGCCTAATACTTGGTTACAAAACATTCTTCTAAAGCTGTTCTTGCTATGTTGTGAGTTACCCTGTTGACAGTGCTGTAGACTACTTACTCTCAAGGCTACTCAAATGTGGACTTTAAAGAAGGCACTTTATCACATCGTTGCCATGAATAGTCTTCAATGGCAAGCTAGGGTCTCTCTATGAGGGTGTCTGGTGTCAGTTTGTAGATGGACATGTCAGAAGGAGTTATTAGGCAGTTAGCTTTTGTACTCTTTGTGGATGACAGGTATACGGTTGAATTCTGTGATCTTAAAGGTCTTTTCCAACCTAAATGATTCTATGATTCTATGTATAATTTCTGTGTTCGCCTTCTACCCTGGCCTTTAGAGATGGGCTTTTTATTTGCATGAGACATTTTCATTAATGGGAAAGATTTTGGAAATTTTGCATCACAGGATATTATAATGATGCTTCTCCAAGAGAAACAGCAAAACATAAATCTTTTGGAGCGTGGTGATAGTGAGGTAAACAAGGTTTTTGAAAAGTGAGGGCAGATTGCGAGCAAGAGAATGGATAACTGCAGAAGGCAATGGATAATTGGACTCATTTGAGATTCAGGTTCGTATACTGTTCTTATGGTAGTTGCCATTTTTCATATTTAAATTCCGTCTAAGTAGATGCAGAATTATTACTGGAATTCAAATCCGCCTAATGCAATTAATTTACCCTGACCAGTTTCATGAGAGAGATTGGGCTAATAATCCTCACTGGCCTGTGAGAACAGTTGCAGCTGTTCTCTGCATTTCATGCAGAAGAATTGCGATTCACACTGTAAAATTACTCCCTCACACACATGCTGAAGCCTGCAGTTGTATTTTGCATGTATCCCACAGGTTGATGGGTGACTGTCTCCTTGGAAAGGTGCTAGTTTCCTCTGCAGTCACGTGTCTTTTAAGTGAGGGAATCCATACAATTTTCTTGTGGCATTAGTTGTGGTAGGTTAAAAGTGGTACCAAACTGCTACTTTATAAATATAGAAATAGAGGTTACTGAACCTGAAAATTTTGTTAGACATAAAAACAGTACTTAACAATGATCCTTAAAGTTACCCTGAAGCTGATAGGATAGAAGCTAGGAGAGGAAAGAAAGCTACAGCTCTTTTATTCATTTTCAAGTCTATAGGTGGTTATGAGCCGGTTCTGGCTGTTGATGTGTTTGTAGGATAACTGTTGGACCTGGAATATGTTACCTTTACAGTTCGATTTTGAATACTATTAAGTGACTGCTTCCTTAATATTCCTTTAAAGATATGTGCAGGACATAAGAAATTTTTTTAAGAACCTGAAAGTAGGTTTGGAAAATGTTTGTGAGGAGATGGTGGTGGTTGTTGCTATCACAATTGTTTTTCACCCGTGGAAGTGTCTGAAGTCTGATTTAGTTTCCTGGAGCATATATGTTGTGTTGATGAGGCATGTAGTGGTCTTCTCCTGTGCAAATTTTTAAGGCTTCAATAGTTTTTGGCTGTTCCATTTTGGAATACAAATAGGACTTTTAATTCCCACCGCCATCCCTTCCAGGAAAAAAAGTGAGCAAATCTTGGGGAAGGAGGAAGATAAAGAGGAGGCTGTAGTTCTGCCATATGCTGAGAATGACTGTAGGGCCTCCTAAATCAGATCAGAAACAACGTGGCCTGTCCACGCTCAGATTTGAGCCAATATATATTGTCAGTTCAGATTTGTTCAGAAACAGTTCTGTGTTAATGATTTTTATGCTGCTGGCTTTCACTCCTGACCAGGTGCTGTGCATTTGCTTTAGAAGGCTTCTTACTGCACCTTCTACAGCTGTCCACCCGCCCTTTTGTCAGCTCTGTCTCCTGGCCTGCTCCCGAATCCCTGCGGGTCTCTGGTAGAATGTCACTCGCCTGCATTAAAAACCGTGTTTCCAACCCTCCCTCCCTTTCTTTTTAGACATTTGCTGCTGCTGGGCTTTCCTCTCCCCACCTTTGCTTTCCTCTAAGGGGATACAGGAGATTGTCCCTGTGATAAGGACAATGACAGATGCTTAGGACAACGGTTCAGTTCCCAGAATCTGGGCTTTTTGAGTTCCCTGCAGTTCTCCAGAGATATCTGGGGTTGAGGGGAGAAGAGACTTCCGTGAGGACTGGTCAGAACTAACTCTTTGACCCTTAGTCTGTCACTGTTTAGGGCGTATTTCCAGGTGTGTTTTGCTAACGTAACAGACGAGTGTTGCAAGCCCTGCTGCTCCTGGGCCCCGCATTGCTGTACATACAGTGCTTGCTTTTCTTCGGTTCAGGAGCAAAAATGCAAACTTCCCTTTTCCTGCTTAGAGAATCCTAAATGTGCCCCAAACTGGTCAGTGGAGGGGATACAGGTGTGTGCCTCAGCCAAGTGAGTGACTTGTATCCTGCAGGCATGGGAGCAAGAAAGCCTAATGATGCCTTGTCACACAAATTGGTGTAATGTCCAGAACAAATGGATTATTCTAGTGCCTCCAGACAGCAATTGTACATACTGTCAGCCTATGTGCAGATGTATAGATATGAAGTAGAGTGTAACTGGGGCCCAACAGCGGTAATGAGAACATCTGGAAGCATCTGGAACATATGTTGCCTTCTGTATTGTTCATCTCTTCTGCACATTTGGCCCTTTCGTTGTCTTGCACAGCTTCTGTACTGGAGCACTATTTAGTAGCTGCCAAATACCAAGTTCTGATAGAGCAGCTGTGGTCAGCAGGACTCCAGCTGAGCTTGGGACCCAATGGTTGTGGTGGTTTTGGCAACTATCCAGTTGCCCTAAGCACTATCTCAGTTTCTTCTTTTTATGGTTCACAAGTTTGTGTCCTGATTCTCCTTTCGCGTATATATTTTTAAGTTCCCATGTGATTGTTTTCTTTAGGTCTTTAAACTTTCTGTTTCAGTGCAATCTAAAAACCAGGAAGACAATGGCTGTATGATCCTGTGGAGCTAAAGAATAGGCAGTCAGAAGTAGCATGACTGAGTTACACCAGTACATAAAGTAGGTGTGGCTGGGGGGTGTCTGCTTTACTGCTCTTGTTTTCCCCCACCCTCCATGCATGTTCACATACGGATGATGCAACCAATAAAAGTTCCAACAAGCAACTGTATAACATTTCCAGAAATTAGTCGAGATGCAGATTCCTTCGTTTCTTTCAGTTGTTGTGATGGAGTTGGGGGCCTCTGGAAGATGCCGGTGATGATGCAGAGGTAGCTGGTGTCTTCAGATGATGCACGTCCATAAATGCCCATACCTGCTTCTCCTTCCTCTTTCAGGCATGGTCTTGGATACAGCAGGCAGACAAGATCCTGCAGTGGAATTGTAGGCAGGAGTTGAGTCGGATCCCAAGCTTCAGATAGCTAAATGTTCAGCCCATGGCCATGAGGCAACAGCTGAGGTGATAACATAGTAGTTTCTGGAGAATGGGTGAGGTGTGTTTCCCTCATCCCAAATTTAAAAAAAAGAAATGTGAGGGGAAAATTTAAGTGAAGGAATTAGCAGTTAAGCAGACTGCAGTGCCATCCTGCAGCAGTGGCAGTGACAGTCTCACTTGATGACAAGAGACAGTGCAAGCTGTCTTTGTGTGCATGAGCTTGCTCAGGCTGGACATGAGGAACATGCAGGTGCCTTGCAGCTTGCCAAGCTAGCTGGCACTGCTGTTGATACAGTATGCCTGATGGTCTAAGCAGCTTTCAAGATGGCAGAATAAATCCATTCCTGCATCCCTATGGTGCTATCATGTACATGAGTGTGTGGCCAGCCAGTGTAAATGGGAAATTGCAAGCAGCTTACACTTGCCCCGGCCTCTTGTGAATGCATTTCCTGGAGACGTCACGTGCCTGAAGCTTTACAAGTGGCTCCTGTTTCCCCAACCCTGAGCCCCCTGGCAGCAGAGTAATGTGGGACATGTGTCTTCCCAGCCTCTGAAGGACTGAGTCAGCCCCTTCTTTGATATTCGACCAGATTGTTTGAATGTCACCTTCCCCATCCTGAAGTTCTGCCTCCACTTGCGATCCTTCCACATTTTTACCATGACATTTTGCTGCCAGTCTGTGATCAGTCCCAGGTGGTGCATGGAAAGAATGACATGATTAAAATATTTCTTCATTTTATTTGTATAACTTTTACTCTCAGGAGTTTCTTTTGTGGTTGTTTTTTTTATTTCTCTGCTATTTAAGTCATTGAAGGTGCTGCCCACCATGGGATTTCCCTGTTACAGCTTCCTGCTCATGATTTCATTTGTAGCCACAGCTCGGTTATAGGCAGCCACCACCATTCTAACCCCCCTGTTGCCCAACCTGTATCTGTTGGTCACCTCAACCTTTTCTTTGACAGAGGTAAGACACATGATCGCATGTGTGTATTTTTAACACGCGTAAGCAATGCTTGAAGGAGGACAGTGGACCATGCTGCCGCTATTTTTTTTTTAATGCACCATACCATGCTTTAAGTACAGAGCTGCGTGCTGAAAGCTGCAGGAACTTCGAGCTGCTGCGGTTTGCAGAAGCACAGGGCTCAGCTGGTTAGCTGCTTCCAGCCAAGCAGAGGTTTCTGCTGAGACCCAGCACGTGCTGCAGAGTAGGATGGCTCCCCCGCCATCAGGTGCTGTCACCTTGCAGCTCTGGATCCACAGTTTCATGTCATCCTGATTTCACCTCCTTCATTTCAAACTTCACTACTTGGAGTCAAATACAGCTTTCCAGTTTTACTCTAGAGTTTCAGAAGAATGCTGAGGGAAGTATCGTAGCTAACACATTTAAAATCTTGACCGGTGAAAGCCCTTACTCTGCAGGCTTGCTTTAAGTAGTGTTAGGTAAAGTATTGTTCAAAATGCCATTAGCTGCCAGTATGTTGTCACTGCTGCCGGTGAAGGAACTGAACGAGTAGGGGTGGCAACAAGAAGTCAGCAAAGGAAATAGGAGTGTCTCTCTCAAGCTAGGAATAACTTGAATTTCTGATGCAAACAAAGCAAAAATACCATCTTCCCACCCACTCCCTTTTTTCCCCCATCTTTCTTTTTTTGTTTTTCTTCATGCTGTGCCCAAACTTTCTAATTGCTGCACTGGTTTTGAAATGATATTTTATTCTGATTTACACATTTTTCATATCACTTACTGAAGTATTAAGAGTAGAATAATGAGTGCTTACCTTCCTGTGTGCCACCAGCTGATTTTTCAGCGTAATTTAATTTTGCCTGAAGTATAATCTTTATAACAGTGGATACCTGATCATATATTCACTTCTCAGTACCCCTGGAGACAAATTTGATGCTGACCTTTCAAATGAGTATTATCGTGCAAGTACTAACAAAACTAACTTGGAATAACTAAGTTATGTGTAGGCGTGAGAACCATAATGATTCTGATAAATTCCCACGTTACAAACCAGCCTGCTTGATTTGATTCAGTACTTGTTTTAATGGGAGCAAGGTGTTCTAAGAGGAATTTTTCTTGATACTGTTTTGCTTCATGGAAACTATATAAAAGCTATTTGTAGTAATGGCAACTTCCTATTATATATTTAGATCTGGAGCAGTGGTAAGGGAGGGAAGCCAAGTTTAATAACCAGGAGCATTATTTTGTCTTCATTTCACTGAGGGGGTTCTCAAAGCCCGGGAGACCTTCCAGAAATAGATGATAAACATTTGAATTAATGTGATAGACTGTTACCCTTGTCATTTTCTTATCTGTATAGAGTCATGCATACCTATGTGATGGATTACTTATGTATAGAGAGGAGTATAAAATATTTTCCATCTCAGTTGCCTCTAGTATCTTCAGGCCATGTATCTACTCCCAGTCTTGGTACAGACAATTAAGCCCCTAGGCAAACCAAACCAGAATTATTTTATTTTGAAATACACTTCAAAAACTCAAAAGTTGTTTGTATGGCATCTTTTATGTTTCTTTGCTCCTGTTTTTCTTTAAGTTTGCTTTGTGCTTGTTGGAACCTTAAAAGCATAAAACAGAAGAAGGGTT
Organism: Limosa lapponica baueri; assembly: GCA_002844005.1. Classification (NCBI taxonomy): domain Eukaryota; kingdom Metazoa; phylum Chordata; class Aves; order Charadriiformes; family Scolopacidae; genus Limosa; species Limosa lapponica. The sequence continues at coordinate 801,176 of KZ505784.1, forward strand.
TGGAAGCAGCAGAAAAACTTCCTTATAGTGTGTGGTTCCCTAAAAATGACATCAATAAAATAATTAATCTCTATGCCTTGGAGCTATCGTATGATTTTACTCTGATGTATGCTTTTTTTGTTTGTTTTTTCTCTATTTCAGGACAAACAAACAAAGTAGCCAAGGAGGCAGTCAATAGATGGACTGGTGCGTATCCATTTATATTGCTTAGCACAGCTTCAGACTAGAGGAATTTGAGTAAAAGGAGTACTTATTGTGAAGAATTTTAAATTTCATTAAGACTTAATATAGGATAGCCCTCAGTTACAAAAACATGCAGCAATATATTTTGCTTATAAATCATCATGATACAAAAAATAATGCACGTTGTCAGTTTTGTTAGTGAATGTAACACAACAGATTTGTTCTTCTGGTAGTATCTTGGACACCATGTTAAAGCTGGCAGCTAAAACTGGTTGAGTTTAAATCTCTTAAGACAAGGAAAATTTTAATAGACAGAGACTGGAAATAGTGGTGGTTAGTTTGGCACTGTCATAATTTGAGATATTCAGAAAGCTTAATTCTTCCTTTCTGAATTTTCATCTGTTTCTAAAGAGTATAATGCTTTGTGGAACCTTATTGCTGCTATCATATGGTGAATGCTAATGTAAAGTAGGAATTTCTTAAGCTAATTCATCAGCTTTGACATGCAGGAAAAGTGCCGCACAGTTTTGAAGATCACCGTGATAACACTTGCATGGAAGTTTAACTCAATTTTCTGTTGTTTTTTAGCTTTGCAATCATTTCCATTTTGCAGAGCAAGTATATGTATGTCCTTACTTTTAAAAAAAAATATTTGGAATATTGTTTGTAACTTTCTTGTTTAGAATTCATCTACTACTGACGGACTGCTCACTATCATCAGTTATGCCAAGTGCAGCAAGATATTATAGTCTTAGTCTTTTGACTGTTAGTATTTTATATCTTCATTTGCGCTGGGTTGTTTACTACATACGGAAAAACAAAGTTGTTACATATTTTAAAATAACTTCTAGGGGTACTGTTGTCAGGGCTTTCTACTTTGATGACAGGCTGTCGATCTCAAGGTCTTGAGAGAGGTAAGGCCATAGAAGGTACTTTGCTATTTAATTGGACAGTTAGGTTATATGCTGTAGCATGAGACACTTTTAAAACCAATTGTCTTGTCGTTAGAGAAAAAAAGAGTATTTCTAAGGTGTGCAGACACAGTGACTACTTGCTGTCTTAAGGAATGTGGCAATTTATGGGTGTTAGCAATGAAGTAGTGAGTTTTAATCAGTACTGCAGTGAAAAATGATGTTAAATTGAAAAGAATGTATATGCTAAAATAATAGTAATGTGATTCTAGAAGAGAAATGAGCAGTTGTAGACAGTCACACAGTAGGTGTCTAGTTGAAAAAGGACCTATAAAATACTTATTATGCATATTCACACTTTCCTTATCACTCTATAGTAGGCTTACACTGTAATTGTAGCTTTCAGTCTTCTCATAGAAGAGGAGCAAGAAAAGATCAAGGTAACCTCCAAAAAAGAAGATATATTTTACTTAATACTGAGTAAAAATATGTCATTAACAAAAGCCTCCCATTTTCTATTCTAAATCTACTTAGTAATGATGTTCCCCAGTATGTACCTTTTTCATAGACACAGAGAGAGTGCAAATGGAAGGATTTTGTTGTGGCCAAGAATATAATTTATGCTTTCCTAAACATTGAAAACTGAATGTTTTTCATTCTGTTTGCAGATAACATCTTTTCAATAAAGTCCTGGGCCAAACGTAAATTCGGTTTTGAAGAAAGCAGAATTGACAAAAGTTTTGGAATCCCTGAAGATTTTGATTACATTGATTAGTGTTCAGTAGTTGATGGCTGACACAGTTGTACATAGTTTGTTAAATATTCTCAGTTGGCATTTAAATGTGTATATCCTCTCTGAATGTGTTATATGTCTACATATAAATGTGTAGAATCCTCTCTGAACAACTGATCACCCTTTAATTAGCAGGTTTTGTTAAAGTTAATAAAATTTTAAAAATATTTGTGGCATTTCCTTTTTTTTCCTTGTATACTCTCTGGACAGTAAATCCCTTGGTTCCTTCTGTGAGAGACAAACTAAGAGGGGACAGGGGTTATAGGGAATAATTATTACAGTGTCTTGAGACTGGTTTTTACTCTCCTTTTGCTTAACTGGAAGTAGTACTAAGAGCAGGAAGCTCTGGGAATTTATGTTTAAACATGTTAAAGACTTTGGAGTGGAAATGACAAGAGACATTATGGAATAGAGTGAATTTTTCCTTCATTGCAACAATGAAGTACAAAAGATGCAGAATCCATTAATGGCAAACAGTGAAGACAACCAGGATGTGAGTAGAAAGGCTGAGGCCTGATTTCAAGTTGTCCTTTATTGTGTTGCTAGAATGGCTTGTAAGTTTAGTGACAAGATTTTGTTTGTTGTTGGAAAACATTAGTTCATCAGAGCTAAATGTGTTCCATTGGTGGATTTGACACCAAGAAAGCGTCTCTGTTCAAGATGGTTACTGCATGGGAGAGGGAGCAAAGAGCACCTACCCATCCGTTCGCACCACAGTGCACCAGGAGTTAGGATGCTAACCTGGGATGCGAGAGACCAGATGCAATTTGCTGTTCAAGTTGAATTGAAGATGCTGAGCATCTTCGGGTTTACGTACATTTTTCAACTTCAGACTGAAAAAGCAGGCAACCAAAACAATACATTTCAAAATATCTCATTTTTGTTTGGTGAAATTTCACAAGCACCTCACTTTTTATCAGCTTCTGGTTTCTAGCCCTGATCAGCGCCTGGCTACAAAAAGAGGGGTGGAGAGTACGGAGTGGTTTCGTGCCTCCCACAGCTACGGATTGCAAGAGAGCATTTCTGCTGCACAGCTCTGGAGGGTATCAGCTCTACCTTCACAAGGCAGACAGGCCTGCTGCCAGGTAGATGTGTGTAGTGCTGGAAAGTGTCTGTCTGTCTGTCTTTTATGGAACCTCTGATGAGAGTATTGCTGAAAAGGTGACATTTAGCTGGAGATAGCCTTGGAAGTCTGTCTCCTGTGACCTTTCCAATTAAAAGGCAGTTCGGTGCGTGTTAAAATCCAAGGATTTCAGGTGTGCCCCTGGCTATTGTCATCTCATGTCTATGAAGGCAGCAAAGTTATTGGGAAGATACCAAGTAGAAGATTTTCCTCTTACAGAGGTAGCGTAGCAAGCTGTCTGTTGCCTAAAGGAAAACGTATGTGATGCCTGGCACATAGTAAAATGTCACTGTGCTTACAACATTGTTACAATACAAAGATGATTGGGGACCTGGAGCATCTTACGAGGAAAGGCTGAAGGACTTGGGTCTTTTTAGTCTGGAGAAGAGAAGGCTGAGGGGGGATCTGATCAACGCCTGTAAATACTTAAAGGGTGGGTGTCAAGAGGATGGGATCAGTCTTTTTTCAGTGGTGCCCAGTGACAGGACAAGAGGTAACAGGCACAAACTTGAACATAAGAAGTTCCATCTAAACATGAGGAGGAACTTCTTTACTTTGAGGGTGGCAGAGCACCGGAGCAGGCTGCCCAGAGAGGTGGTGGAGTCTCCGCCACTGGAGACATTCAAAACCCGCCTGGACAAGTTCCTGTGCAACCTGCTGTAGGGGGACCTGCTTTGGCAGGGGGGTTGGACTAGATGATCTCCAGAGGTCCCTTCCAACCCCGTATCATTCTGTGATTCTGTGATTTTTTTTTCTATGTTTGAAAAGATTTTATTCCTAATATATCCAGTATTTAACATAAAAGGTGTTAGTAACTGAGTAACAGCTTACCAGCTGCTAACTGGTAAAAGCTTAATGCAGGTAGGTAGTGCTGAGCTGAATGCGATGTTTCCTACCAGGCCTGGCTTTTGCCCCATGACTGGAGTGCTGTCCACCCAAGCTACATGACGGTGCCAAGCCAAAGTACCGATATACAAGTAGCTTGGGTGGTTGTTCTTACTCTGGGATTTTGTGCTGTGAAACACTAAAGAAAGAGCTTTTTCTGTTCTTTGTAGAATATCTCTCTGCAGTGATTTTTTTTTTTTTTTGCTAAATGTTTCTTTTTTTTTTTTTCTTTCTGTGAATCTATTCTGTACCACCTGAAAAGTGACAGAAGCTCCTTGGCACATCTGCATTTGGGAGCACGTATCTGCCACACACAAGAGAGGATGATGACTCAAAACGCCTGTTCATATGAAGGAACATTGAGCACATGAGCTTGCTAATGGTTCTTACCTCTTAGAATCACTTTCACATGGCTGAACTTCTACTCATCAAGGAGTCTCGCGTAATTTATGGCCTGTAGCAGGTAGTGCACCAAGACTTCCTCTGGTACCTGTGGGGATGAGGTTTTCTTACTAATTTTTACTCCTTTGGCTACTTTCCAAACTCAAGAAGGAAATGAGGGTGACCAGCTATGTAAGTTTAGCTGCAATATTGTGGCTTCCTGTCTGTAGGGTGAAAACATGGTGAACTGTCATAAAAGCATTAAATATAATATATAGCAACTAAATAACTGTACTTGGGGTAGACTTGCTTAGAGATACTACAGCCAGCCAGCATGAGCAGTACCTTTAAAATGTCAAACGCAGCCCTTATGCTTTGGACACAAAACATAAGTAGTTCAAGCACAAGGAATTCCTAGCAATGTAATTGTTCTGTAGAGTTTTGGTTTTGTTTTACGGGTACAGAATAGAACACAGACATGCAGTCATACTCTGTTTTCCATTCCTGTCTTCTAATTCTGGTGTTGGATAGCAAGCCTGGCAGGAGAACGTGTCTCCTCCTGTAAGGGCACAATTTTGCAACAACCAGAACAGAAGTTTCTCAGCTAAAGGGAGGCAGGGAAGAGGCAGCGCATGATCAGAAACTGATGCTTATTCCTCTAGTGGAATCGATTTATTTTGTGCTACCTTTCTCATGATTCTGCATTTTTAGTGGAGGTGACTTTCAAAAGGAAAAGCAAATCCAGATCCTTTCTGAGACAAAAAGAGACAATATGTATGTCTTGAATATTCCAAGACACTTTCAGACTGCTGCATCTGCTCACTTCTGGAAGCTTTTCTTAAAAAGAGATGCAGCAGACTGCTAAATCCCACAGTATGAAACCATGTATGATTATGTGGCTTGAGATGTGTGTTCACTTTGATTTTTAAGACAAGCTGAGACTTTTGTTTTCTGCTGAGTTAAAAGTCACTAACAGTTAAAAGGAGTTTCCTTCTCCTGAGATGTTTTTCACTATTAGCCTATTACAAACATGAAAACAGTCAATCTGATCTTGTGTCCCAATTTGTTTCTTCAGAGTTTTCCTGAGATAGAATCTGGGATATTTCTAAAAATCTTAACATGAAAACGGTGGGGGTTTAATTGCTCACTTCTGCTGTCACTCTTGTGGTTATGTCACAGCTCTATTAAGTATATGCCTTCCTCTTTTTTTTTTTTTTTTTCTTCCCTTCTGCCCTGTGGGTTTTTTGCCCATGTAAGGTAAATACTTTCAACAGTTATAGCTAAGTCAGGAGGTCGGGCCCTTACTACGATTCAGTTTTATAATTAAAGCAGCTACTAGTACAATGTGTGAAAATCAAAGGTGATTGTTTTTAGCAGAGTCTGCAGCCCTTACAGGAGCACTATCAGCTTCAGCTTTTCTAAATAATCTCATGAGGAGTTTATCAGCACAGTACCAGGCTGAGGTGTTGGGTAGACCTACTCTTTGGGACTGATGTTGATTAACCACTGTGAAGCAAACAAGCGAAAATACTTGTTTGTACCTGATCTACTTAGAAATCTTAAACTTTCTTTAAAGAAAGTTTGCTGGCTATATCTGCCCTGCAACAACCTCTTCTGCCTCAGCTTTTCTTTTTACTAGCCATCTGCACGCTCTGTACACACCACTCGTGAACTCTAGGGCTCCTTTTGTGGTACTTGCAGAGCATTAAAATGCTAACAGTCACAAGGGTTTAGTTTTGACGTAATTCAGCCACTAAAACTTTCATTAATGCATCCTCTGAAATGTCATTACTTTTTTGGGGTGTAATAACCTACATGTGTTAAAAGGGAAAATCCAGACTCTGCAGCAAATGGCGCAGTGATGCTGTGACCGAGTGGCAAAGCTGGAACTGAAACTTACTGGGAGAACAATGGGAAAAGAAACCCAACCTGTGATGATGACTACGAAGTGTGATGCAGGAGCTCCTTACAGAGCCCTCCTGTTACCCAGGCGTATTTCCACTGCCCAGATGATCTGGCTAGTGCTTATCTTCACCTTGTGTCTTGTAGAGGTGAGGTTTGTAGCATTACATTTTCTGTCATTTCTCTCCTCCTTTTCCTTCCCAGTGTTCTGAAATTTTGTAGTGGATTTCAGCCAAATTTAGTCTGAGGGCCTGCGGTGCGAGCTCACAATTTATCTGTTCTGTTTGGCTGGCTGCCTGATAAATACAGGCTTTCCCTCTCCCACCTGCCAGCGCAGGGACTCGAGAAGGGGTAGAGCGTGCTGGGGGTGGGAGGAGGAAGGAAAAATGTCAAAGGTGGTTGTAAAAGACATGGGAGCATTTAGTGACTGCTGGTGGTGGAGCTTGTGTGAGGGTCTGGCAGCATCGCTGGGGGTGAGATGGGATGGTGCGTGCATCATTTCAGTGGGAAGGAACGCGGGATCTAGGAAACTGGTCTCTTGGCAGCCCGACTTTGTTACTTCTGCTGCTCATGGAGCTGTGATTATGTCTGGGGGTTTGGGGCACTGTAAAAAATTACGTAAGGCCTTACTGAGACAGCAATTAGATCTCTTGCCTGCTCTAGAGAATCAGCACTCCCCAGAAGTGCAAGTCTGGTGGCTTCAACAGCTGAAGTCCTTGACTAATCCTTGGTGCCACGCGGGTGGCTGGATTCTTCTGTGTGCAGCTAGCTGCTGTCTAGAGACCGTGCTTGTGTAAGCGTTCCTGTGCTTAAGGGGTCTGCCTTCACAGCAGCGATAGCCTTTCTCTTCAGCTTCCCTTTCTTCTTGTTCCTTTTGCGTTTTCTCTTCCATCCCTCCACTGTCGTTTCCCTTTCAGATCTGCTCACAGAAACTACGTAGGCTGAAGGAGCAACACACTGCAGGCTGTACAGATGGTTGCCTGTCTTACTCCTCCTCTTGCCGACACGCCTGTCAGCGCACACCTTACAGGGCACAGGCATATAGGAAGGCAAGTGTCTATACATTAGACTTGCCTCTTTAAACTGCATGTGCAGAAGGTTGTGGGTCAAGGAGACTAAAGGGCAAAAACGTCTGTGGACACCACCACAAGCACCACTGAACATTTCAGGGTCACTTCAGAAGTTTTATAATGCCCTACAAATGAATGAACAGGTTTTGTATTATGGATAATTGGGTTATCTGGTCATTGCTTTACCTAACCTAGTCAGAAAAATTTTCCTTTTGGAAAAAAAAATTATCCTGGTGAAGTATTCATAAAGAACAGCTTTCAAGCAAAACCTGCTGGGCAATTTTCTGTTTCCAGTTGTTTGATGAAAACTTAAGATATTCTGAGAAACAAAGAGCCTTTCCACATAAAAGGCTTCATTTAAAAAAAATAGTCCATCCTTTTTTGTTTCAAAAAGTCTTACGGGTCTCTTGGCACTGTGCTGTAAAGTGAATCCTATAACCAATCCGGGGGATGCCTTTTTCAGGTGAGGTGATGAACTTGAACTCTGCTGCTGCTGAACCCCAAAGGAAAAAGCTGTTAAAAATGATGGCTCCTGGAGAAAGCCAGTGGAGGAAGAAGTTATGTTTGAAGTGAAAAGGGCCTGAGTTACTGCCTGCATACCAAACCCGTGTCTTACAGGGATCCACCTCTTTCCCTGGCCGCCGTTGTTCTTGTCACCTGCCTTTAGGCTGCGTGTTGATGGCATTTTGAGATCAAATTGTTATGTTGAGGTGCAAAAGTTGTTTTTTCTCATTTCTGTAGTCTACAGTGGGAAAAATTATGTTTTTTCCCCTTCCCTTTTCTGGGTTTTTTTTGAATTATTTTTTAAAAAGGCAGGGGGAAGTACAGGAAAAAAGTCAATCACATCCTATTTTCTTGCATTAGCATTGCTAGCCGTGCAAAATAATGCATCTGGCTGATCCTAGCGTTCTAGAGGGTTTTTGAAGGAAGATAAAAGTCAGATTTTCATATCTTCTTCTCAGTTTCTCAGAAAAATTAATTGACTATTGACTCATTTATTTTGTTTTCCCTGTTATGCTGTACTTGGTCAAAGACGTAATCCCAGTGCAGAAATGCTTTTTGATTAATTTTTTGCGGGACATCAATTAATCATCATAACAAACTATATTCCTCTGTGGGTTTTCTTTCCTCCTAAAATATATTCTAGGGAATATGCTTTTCACTATGTTTGTAAAAGCCAGTCAGTTCCTGAGATCAGTGATTAAAAAAACGAAAGTCGAGGCTCTGTAGCAGACCTGATTGTTATTACATGGTCATTAATATTGTATCTGTTTGAGAAGGATATGTAAGAAATAACACCAAAGAGAGTTATACTAAGCTCCAAAACATGAGTCTCAGTATCATCTGGTGAAAAGCAAGAAGCTTTATTTTTTCTTTTTCAATATGCGCTGATTTCATTTAGGTTTTTATCATTAGTGTCCTCAGCTATTAAAGAAAAAATAAAAGGGAAAAAAAGCTTGGATGATATGTTGGTATGTTCTGGGTTCGATGTAACTACCGTCAAAGGTTCAGTGAGTGAGTAGGTTTTTTTTATCAGCTATTTTGAACAAACCAGCTTCAAATCCATCTTTGGAGTCCATCAACTTTTTCTGGTCCTTTCAAGAAAAGGTGTTATAGAAGTAGTGGTTTACTGTTCTGTCCTTAGATTGGAGGCGGTAAACATGAAAGCAGTTAAAAGAATTCAAAATCAAAACTTCAATTTAAAATGCTCTGTTCAAAATTGGTTATTGCATCTTTGAAACTGTGTTTTTCTTTACCAGGAAAAGAAAAAAAGAAAAAAATCTAGGAGCCCTTTCCTTATCATTAAATGTGTAATTCATTAGAAGATGATACAAACGTAGGAAAACCGTGCGGGTCTGAGTAGGACAGACATCTTCACTCTTTTGAGTAGACATGATATGAAATCTACATTTTGGGGGTAGGTGTTTTTGTTCTTCTTATTCTTTCTTCAATGCTTATGCTAATAATTTTTTTTTGTGAAGTGTCCTTTACTAATATGCAAATTTGGCTCTTAACTTGGTAGGAACTTGGGAAATTAAAAAGGGAATTTAATTTCAAATTTTTTCACTTGAATTTTTCATTCTTTTTAGGCTTTTGCCTCGTCAATCTTGAGCCAATAGAATGGGAATTGTCTGACCTCTGTTTTGGACTGACTTCCTGAATTAGAAAACTGTAAGTGAAAAGCATTAATTCCTGACTTGCTGTGCAAATATTTCCTACACCAAACCCCAGCTGCACCACCCAGCTTTTGATAGGGAGCAGATAGAAAACAATAGCAACAGGTTTTTGTAAAGTTTTTTGCCTTTCTATGGTTACTATTATTGGTTAGTATGTCTCTGTCCTGAATTAAGGCCCGAGGAAGGAGGGTTCGCGGCTTAAAAAGCACTACCAAGATCTACACTTAGATCTACGTTTGAAAGCAGTTCCCCTCTCAGCTCTTTTAGACAACTTTTTTTGGATATAGTAACTCTAACAAACGCTTATCTTGGCAAGTGAGCGGTGAATACCTGTACTCTAATGCAAGTGCTTTTGCATCATAAACTAGTATGCAATAGTGCAAGCAAGCATTTACAATTAAATTAAATTTGGAGGACCAAGCTTGCAGGTGTACTATGGAGTTACTGAAAGAAACCATTTGATATCAAGCTGTCTACTGGACAAGGTAATTTTTTTCAAGATCTTATATTTCAGAGGCTTTAATTTCATTCACCAGGACACTGCCAATGGAACAGTTCTGTCACCTCTTGTATGAACCACAGCAATGATGGTGGGACATGCGGTTTCAGCTTTTAGTAAAATGAAACAAGTTTTGCCAAGAAGCCAGTAGAGGAAGAACCTTCTGAGCAGTGCCAGTCTACGTGAAAAAGAAACATTTCTGCAACATGTGCCTTGACAGACTTGCTTGGTTGCCGAGGACTTCTAAAAGCATCCAGATCTGATTGAGTTAATTTTCTCATCCATTTCTGCGCTCACATCCTGCTAAAGCTCAGGGTTTGGCTCTTGTCTTTGCTCCACCTGACAGGTGTCATCTTATCTTGGGTTTTAGCCGTTAGAGGCTGGCCCCGGGAGTCTGGGCTGTGAGGTTCTGCTTCCAGCGCTGCGGGTGGCTGTGAGGGGAGATACTGCTCCTCGGGTACTTGTGTGCAGAGAACGGCCTCGTATCTCTCTGGAAAACTGAAAAGCTCCTGATAGCTTTGCGTTGAAAAATTTTGTGGCAGTGCTAGTAGAGCATTATTCCCTTTAGTTTAAAGCTCACATCCATGTATTCTTTCTCTTTGAAGTCTGGAATAGAGATAACACACATGTCCAGCTCTTGTCCTTCAGCCTTCGAAGTTCTAGGAGAAGCAATGAAAATAGAAAGTAAATACAAAACAGAGCAAAGACTGAAGATGAGGGGAAGAAAAAAACCTCATTACTTCTACTCTGAAGTCAACATTTTAACATTATGAGTGCGAGAGAGACCCTAGAAATGTCTTTTCTTATCTCTACCTCATGCTTGAATCCCAGATCAATGTAAACCAGACTTTTCTTCTTCACAGAGGACGAGTATTATCACTTGCAGCCTCGCACGGCTACTCCCAAGATGGGAAACCTGGGGGCAATATATACAAGTAGCTTTTATTAGCTTCTGTTTCCATTTAATGGGAAAGAAAATTTTAGGTGCCAGTGACTTCATGCTTGCAATAACCATTATTATGGTGACTTTTTATCCCCCGCTGCAGAGGGATGCTCTCCCATTGAGAATACCTCCAGGTGTACAAGGTAGTATCTCCTTCCTCCTTCCTTAGGATTTGAGCTCCCCTGGCAGAAATTAACCCCTTCGCTGTAAAGAGCAGACTCAGGAGATGGTGGGCCCTTCCAAAAGGTCACAGCTTTTCCTGGCTTTTCAGAGATCAACGAGCTGGGATAATGGGAAAACCCTTCCACATTGAGTGTAAAGGGGTGACCTGTTTCTGCTTCAGATGGAGTAAAGCACAGATGGGCAATTTGGGGCTATGTGTTTGTTTCAATGTATGCTAGATTTTACAGGTAACAGTAGTTGTTTTTTTCAGCGGCTTCTCCACAGCAGGTGAGGAAAATATTTGCCACCAAGGTGTGCACTCAGCATCACAGTAGCCCTTGGGGTAGCAGGCACTTCTCAGTTTCCCTTGTCCGTGCGACAGCCACAGGAAGAAGTGAAATATGTGAGTGTAAAGGCACCACGGCGAGCAGGAGCGCTGCCCTCCTCACTTTGGTCAGTCACACATGCCCTTGTGTTTGACAGCTGTTAATTTTCAGTCTACTGGAGAGAATAAAACCCTCCTTTGTAGTAAAACTGTATGACTCAAAAGAAAATGACAGGCTAATTGAACTAATGCGAGGAGAGGTGCTCACCAGTCTCTGGCATTTGCTTGCTGAGAGGTGGGGTGCCGGTCAGCCTGGCTAAAGCTGTGTCCTCGGAGAAACTTTCTTTCGAGTCCCCTGTCCACAGCTTTGAAGGTCATAAAGGCACAGTGATACGAAGCTGTGGCAGCTCTATTTAGCATTGCCATTCCACGCCGCTTTAAAATGTGTTATTTTAGTTCTTTGGGCCATCTGATCAGGTTATCAGTCCAGTGAGGGGAATGGGATGCTGCTGGTTCACCAGCCTTTAAAATAAGCTCTGTACCATAAATGCTTTCTTGTTATTCTCAAAATTGGTTTCCATGGCAACTCTGTCACTAGAACAATCTTTTTGTCGATGAAAAGGAGGAAAACAATTTCCTTTTTAGGAACCCTTTTCTCAGCCTAGTAAAATTCCTTTTTTACTTAAACCCTATTCACCTCTAGGGAATCGTAAGTCTTGCCCCTATTCACCTCCACCAAGTGTGCCCTGGGTTTCACCCCCACGATTTCCCTCTCCTACTCCTTTCTGCCTTCTGAGTTGAAATTGGTACCTATTGCTGGAGGGATAAAAATCTGGGAGGTTTGTGCTGCAAAATTCCTTGGCGCGTGGCTTCCATCTTGCCTTTTGGCTAAAGCTTCTTGAATTGCACCCGATTTTTATCAAAACAGGATAACTTTGCTGGAACTCTCTCTGCAGCGGGTCTGGGAGGTAGTGTAACGCAAGACGATCTGGGATATTGTGCCTCTGGCCTTTCCCTCCTTGCTGATGTCTTCTTACCTCTCAGCCCCAGGACGCATTTCAGCCGGAGCACTTGATGCCACAGCAGAGCCCGGGAATCTGCTCTCCTCTGTGGAGCTTCTCTCGAGGAAAACTTGTGATTGCTCAGAGATTACTCATGCAAAGAGTCTCTGAGAACAAGCCTCAAACGCTACGTGTTTTGGAATGCTTTGCTGCAGAAAACAGCTGTGGTGTGTTGAAATGAGACGCGAGATGCAGCTTCAGCCCGCTGCGGAGAAAAGCAGCTCTCTCTGCAGCATCAAAAGGCTTTGAGACTGAAGAGGCTTTGTTGAAAAACGTGCTTCTGTCAAATGCAACTTAAAGTGCAGTTCTGTTGCAGCCTAGCTTCTGGAAGGGACCAGCCTGAGCCTATCTTTTCGTAAGCATCATAAACAGTATTGTGAAGTTTTTTTCTTTAAATGAATTCTTTTTTCCTTAGTTCTCAGGTAAAATAAGGAAAAGATCTTACTCCAACAGTTTCTGTAACAGAAGCTCTCCTGGTGTGCTTTAAGCGCAATACAGTCTCTTTTGGTCCCGGTCCCTCAGAAGGTTATTGAGTGTTTTTCAACGTCTGCCTTGACATTCCCCAGGGTTTGGAGTTCAGCCCTGCTCAATGCCATGCAAGGCACTTGTGAATCTGTGTCTCTTCAGAGCTTTTCAGGAGACCAGGTTCCACTGGAATCACTGGGAGACCAAAAATCTGCCTGAGTCAGTCTCAGGTTTCTTCCCTAGGGTGGCTAGATGAACTCAAGTAAATAAGGGAGATTTTGTGAGTTGTTCTTTTTTTCACTTAAACTTTCTGTTGTCAAAGACAGCAGGATTGTAAATCATCCTTTATTGCAGGAGCAATTGGGCCCGGTTCTGCATACAGCAGGAATATGCAATCTAGATGAAAGTCATTTTGCTGTCTTGTTTTCAGAGCCCAGATACCTTGGGTAGGATCTGGGGTCTCAACAGAGACCAGCAGTAAAGCAGATTTTTTTTTTTTCCTGAATAACTGTTTTTGGAATTGACAGAACTCTCGTGTCTTTCAGTTTGAGAATCGGTCTCATCAGCTTTCAATGCTTTTGAAGGACGGATGGATTACTTTCAACTACTTAAAACAGAAATTGAAACAACCCAAGTTTCAAGTTCAGTCCATTATTTTTTTTTCCTCTTGTTTGGAATGAGAGGGTTTCCCAGGAGAGTGAGAGGTGAGTTTGCACTCTTTTTTCTTGATAAAGTTGCATCAAGCATCCTCTGTTTTCTTTTCACATGCTGGTCATGCTATATGGAATAAAAAAAATCTTTTGGATTTTTCCCAAATGGATGGAATCAAAATGCTTAGATTTGTATAAAGCAAGGAAAGATAACTAGCTCTCTTGCTGAAGATTCATGAGTTGCCATAAAACCTAGATGTATCCCTTCGTAAGTTAAGAGTTACAGTATGGCCACGCCAGCTCTCTACCTCTGGCTGCTAGGACTATGAATCATGTGGAATACGCGATTCTGGTATTTTCATTGCTGGTTACTTGCACAAGAAAATGACCTTTTAGAAATACCAGCCTGTCCTCCTTGCTGTTGTGTATCATATTAGAATAGAAATATATAAATAATTTTAGAACGTTTTCTCCTGTGCCTTTTTTGACTTTTTGATTTCACATATTTTCCATTGGTAAGATCATTACTTAATGAGTGCATTTAATTGTTTTTGGTCATCCATAATTGTATGGGTCACAGATAAATCCAAGTAGTGAGGCACCAATTCAGAAGATTTCATTGAGTAGTGATCTACTTCTTTATATGCTCAATTAAGAGAAAATAAAATATAATGCCAACAGACAATACAATTCCTTTAAACGGTATTTCTAGCTTGAGTGGTAATGTGCTTTTACTTCCATATGATTTACTGTCCTTCTCTGTCTAGTCCTCTAGTTCATGCTCTTCGCACATGGCAATTACCCAGTCACAAATGTATTTTCAGGCTGAAACTTTCACCCTTTTTTGCTGTGAGAAAAGCAGTTACAACCCTCCTCTCGGTGTTTTGGGGAATTATGATAGTGATAAATTGCCTCTCGAGATTCCTATTCTAACAGTTTCTAGCACATCTGTGAAAGAATATTATTAGCATCAGTCCTACTTAATGATTCAAAGTGTATAACCTAATTGTAAACAAGAAAAAAATAATTAGTTGGTTAGATTTTTTTTTTAATCCACTGATGAATGCACACGTATGCGCAATACAGTGAGCCTGCTCCTGGACCTAAAGAGTTTGGAGACTGAGAACAAGGTCCTGAGGTTACCACATGTGCATGAAGATGGATTTGCAGTGCCTTGGCCTGCGAGCGGGGGGTTGATGAAGCACCCCTCGAAAACACGGGGAGAAGGAAGGGAAGACCCGGGCAGGTGTTGGCCTTGTGGCATTTGGGCTTCTCCTCGGGTCAGGTAACAGGCTTTGGGCAGCCGAGCGGTGGTGCAGGCTGCAGGAGCAGTACTGGGTGATGCCTGTGGGGAGTCACACCTACCCCACGGGATTTTATACTGACTTCTTTCTTCCAGGACTTAGATGAACCGGCTAAACTGAGCCACAGCAGGGGTGGGCAAGGAAAAGGCAGGTGGGTATTCACCACCCCGCAGACCTCAGCAGGCAGCTCTAACGAGCCCGCACCATATTTCTGGCTGTTTTAAAAATTCTTTTCAATTTTAATAACTGAATGGAGCTCAAAGTTGGAACAAAACCCAAGAGCCATGGGGCCCTGAACGTCCCCGAGGGCTCAGCAGTGGGTGCTCCTCCGTGGCCACGCAGGTGCCAGCCGGCTGCCCCGCATCCCCAGGGCAGGGCAGGGGGGCAGGCAGGTACCCCACTGCCAGGGGCTGCGGCCCCTCTGGGTCCTGCCATGGGAACACGGGCTGTGCATCAGTGGGGCAGGAATGCACCCAGCTGCCGGAGGCTGCCCCATTACCAGGCAGTTTCCCTACGCCCATCTCTCGCCTCCTACCTCCTCAAAAAACTAATATGCTCAAAAATAGTTTAGCTGCAGGGATGCACTATAAATTTCCTTCGTTAAAAATAAACTGGCACTTTTGTGACTTGCAGGGACTATATCCCCGACTGGGGTTCAACAGGGCATGTGTTGTTGCCTGCATTTTTATATCTGGGAATAAGCTAGTCGCTTGTTAACAGTACCTAGCAAGTGGGAGAAGAAAAGTGGCATTAAACCCAACTCTGGCAAGGAGAAAAATCAAATGGAAAATATGCATTTTTAATATGCCACTGGGTAAGTATATAAGAGCAGAACAACATTTGTTGTAACCTGATATCCCTCAGGAATGAGGGAAAAGCTGACTGCTTGCTCCACTGAGCCAAAAAATACGAAAACATGTAAGTGCAAGTGTGTAGTCAGCAGCATAAGGAATAATGCTTCAGAAAGCCGAGAGCAAAGCTGGAGCGTCGAATGGTAAAGGGCTGACAGTTTTACATAGAAACACAACCTCTTATTTGTAACCTATTTGTGTAATAGTCTTCAATATCCTGAAGAAAGTCCCGATCCTTCTGCATTTACCCAGATGGCTGTTTTGGCAGAATCTAAGGAAATATTGTGTGTTAGCCATCCTCTGATTTCTTGCTGGAAACTGAACAGATTTGGGATGTAAACATGTAATTCATTAGAATAACCCAAACCCATTTCCTAGGATGCATGCCTTGCTGTCAGAGGTCTACGTGTTTAATGTTTTATCAAGCCCTTTAGAGCAACACCACGGTTGGGTTTCATGTGAGCGTCACCCAGCTTATACAACGGGTTTGAAAAAGCAACCCTGCGTGGCCTTCGGGCACCCAGCAGAGTGCATTTTTGGCATGGCACGCGGAGAATTGGGCACCCGGCTCCTGCGGCTGACGGGATCTGCAGACTGTGCTGGAGCTGTACCGCTCCCCATCCAGCTGCGAGCGCCGTGCCGCTGGGAACAGCTGGTGAGTGAAGGGCCACGGCCCCCGGGATGTCAGCTCGGCAGATGCAGGATGCACATCCCCGGGGAAAGGGCAGAGGTGCTGTGAGGCAAAGCCCTGCGCATCAAACATGCGCTCCCCTAAGGAACTGAAAGTACCTGCAATTACTTGGAAGGAGGCTGTACGAGTGCCATTGTCATTTTCAGAAGACAATGACAGCAATTGCAGTTGCGGGGAATTGCAGGTGTTCTGTGAAAAGAAACGAACGAGCCTAAAATTGCTTTCTGGGAAATAAAAAAAAATCTTTAGAATATCCATCTGATTTTTCTGCAACGCTTTTCTAGGTAGCGTTTGGAAGTGGATTACGAAGTTGTATCTAGGCTGATCCCTGGCTATAGAAATAAGAGAAAAAAGTTGCTCTTTGGGGATTTCCCCAGGGCATCCCAGGCCTCCTCGCTGTGCTCTGGGGTCCGCCGCATGGCAAGGGCTTCTGCAGAGACTCCTCCAGAAATCAAACCATTTCAAGTGAGGGGGGTGACGTGGCTTCTGACCCCGGGCGAGGCATTACCTCCCCATCTTTCCTCGGCTGAGCCGTCTGTGGGGTACCGCTCGGCTGTAGGTCAGCAGGGTGGGGGGATCACGTATATTTTGTGCCCTTGGAGGAATGCTTGTTTGTAGCTGGGCACCCATGCCTGCCACCCTTGGAAGAAGCATTCCATATTCACATGGAACATTTGACTTGAGTGGCAGTGGAATTGGGGCCCTGGAGAGGACTTCAGTACCCTGTATCTGCAGGACTGTCGTGAAATGCTCAACTCTTGCCTAGGATTTTACTGCTCTGTGCAATACAGGCATCCAGAAAGGAGTGGTGGTGATGCTGTGGGTTGAGCTCGGGTCCTGTCGCCCTTCCCATTTCCACGTCAGATGAATTGTACTGCTCTGTCTTAGCCTGCCACCCCTCCCCACTCCCCGCACAGCCTGGGTGCAAGGCAGTGCCCCTCCTCGTCCCCCATTAAAACCAACCCTGACATCGGTAAAATCAAATGCCAGTGCTGTGGGGTGGTCTGGGCGACTTTGTAACAGCAGTCCTTGTCCTCAGGGACAGATTTATTTTCTCCCTCGTAATACCCTGGCTTTTCTGTTTCCTAAAGGATTAAGCCCCTCGCTTAAGGTTCTGAAGGAGCAAGGCGCTGGGGAAGGGCACTCGGTGAGAAACCGATGGCTGCAGCCGCACTAGTTGCCTGGAAAGAGGTGAGCCGAGAAGACGGGTCGTGCCCGGAGGTGATGTCTCCTCATGGCAGCCCTGACACAGCAGGCAGCGAGCCTGGAGAGCCCAACCCGAGAAGCCCTGGCACCCAGCTGAGCAGCGGCCAGCCCCCCTGCCTTCTCTGAGGGTGTAAAAAAAGAGGTGGCTTTAAGGCTGTGGCATGAAAAATCCCTGGTACTTCACAAACCGTGCGCATTATGTTGTTTTTCTAGGTTAGCTAAATTTCCCCCCTCAGTTTCAGATGGAAGTGAAACTCTTACTTGCTGCTGAAACTGAGGGGGGGGTGGGGAACGGGGGCATAATTTTGCACGGCAGCATTCTCAAACGGGTTACTCGATCAAGAAGTAACTGCAGCTCACAGGTTCCCAGTTGCTCCCCTAGCCGCCCTCTGGCCTGTACCACGAAAGAAATAAACACATTCAACTTTTTTTTTTTCTTCCAGGAGAACATCTGTGACCCATTAACATCGGATCCCGGGCTGCGCAGCCAGCGTTGGAGCCCGGCCTGAAGCACGGCTCGGGCAAGTCGGTCATTCACTTCTCCAGGAGTTTGGCATTGCTGCTCTCTAGTATTTTATCAGCATGTTTATTTTTGTTATAGTAGCACTCAGGACTTCAAAAAAGAGCTACAGCAATATTTTACTGTGCCTAAGTAAGCTTTTAATGGTAGCGTTTCCAATTTGGATGTATTTTGAAATCTTTCTTATTTTTTGTGCTGTGTTTTTTCAATGTCAGTAGTGCATCTTCCTCCCTCAAATCCATCTGCACACACATGGAACTGCTGCATTCTTGACAGCTAAGCTTTTTTTCTGACATACTGTGGTACTAAACTGACTCTGGTTGCTTTACACCTTTACCAGGCTTTTAATCCTTTGGGCTAAAATTTCCCATGCCTGATATCTGCCTCCAACTGGTTTATTTTCCCTACTTTTAGTTGTAGTGAAAAACAGCTCCGCTGGACTGAGGTTAAGTAAAACTACGTTTTGATCCTATTAAAACCTTCTACAGCTCTTGAAGTTGAAAATTAAACCACATGGTAACTCTGCCGTGGCTCACGCCGTCTCCTTTTCCGCTCCATCGAGCTTTGCCTGCAGCTGCGCCCCGCTGAAATGCCGGGCTCTTACCAACGAGATGCAGCCGGCGAGACACGGCGCGGCTCTCCAAGCGCTGCCTTGGCACCGGGGTGCCTCCAGCTTTTATTGACAGTGTTTGTCATCCCATGGAATCGTATTTACAGTTTTCTTTCTAAACCCACTCAGGCCCAATGGCTTTTCGCAAGGCTGGTATTTATTACGCCCATTTGCTACGGACCGTCCTTTCGATCTGCCGATGGGCATCACGTAGCTGACTTGCCCTAATTTATATGGATCATTCCTATTTTTGCGTGGGCCTCCCTCTCTTTGTCCTTATTGCTGGTGGCCAAGGTGGCTGAGAGGCTGCTGCCTGTGGCTGAGCACTGGGGCTTTCACTGGGGAACTCCTATGAGGTGGGAGCGGGGACTTCGTGCCCCTGCAGCCTGAGGATGCGGGTGAGCTTCACAGCCCGAGTGAGGTGGCATGGATAGGGTGGATGCTTATTTGTGGGCCTCAAAGGGATATTTTTCCTCTTGCCTTGAGAAGTTATGGGTGCAGTTTATCTCCGTGGTTCTACAAATGACATGCCCTTGCCTGGAAATGGTGACGGGCATGGTTGTGCACTGAAAAATTAGTACCTTTTGGGAAGGCACGGCTTTACTGACACCAGTTTTGCAGTTATGTCCCTTGTTCTGCATTAAATGGTGCCTTTTGCTCAGTCCAGGGGTGTGCAAACCGCTTACACCAGTGCGGCACCGCAGGACAGAAGAGTCGCAGGAGCTGGACTTTTCCTCGTGGCACGGCTGCTGCCTTTCCCCTTGTTTTTATTGTGTGCGCTCCGGGGGTTGTTTTCTTTTATTCATAACAGCTTAGAAATGCACATAGCAATGGCTTAGAAATCATTCCAGAGCAAGAGAATAAATATGCATGGGTAGAG
>KZ505784.1:827712-848354 GCA_002844005.1 Limosa lapponica baueri
TTTTTTTTTTTTTTCTTCCCTTTAATGAATGCGTTTGTGCACGGTAAATACTGGATGTGTGCATAGTGAATGTGCATATGTATTTATATCTCAGAGCCGCTCAGGTGAAGCCATTTTTTTTCCCCCTCAAGTGACACATCATTTATGATGTTCTTCCTCTCGCTGTAGCACGTTTTTTTTGGTGTTTGTTTTTTTTTTTTGTTCTGCTCAGCCGCTTTTTTTGGAGGGGTAACAAGATGGGTTAAATTCTGTGCGGGAAGGGGAGCCAGTACAGTAAAATTCACGGCCGGGCTGGCGAGCGAGGAGGAGGGCTGGAGTTTATGGCATCCGAGGCGGTCATTTAACTTGCCACTGACGGACTCTGCCATATGTTGAGCTGGGCCTTCCTAGACTCCACGGCACCAGGCTCGTAAATGGGAAGAAGCGGTCCTTGGGGACGTTATCTTATGCGAGGGGGAAAAGAGAGTAATTTATTTCTCTTAAGCCATTATATCATTCTCCGTTTGGTGCTCGGCCATTGATACCCATTAATGTAGGGAAAAATAGCAGAAGTGTTATTTCTTTCCTCAGCTAGCTGACAATTGATGCTGCTTACCAGGGCCCAGCGTTTTGTATTGTGGTGTCATGAAAGTATTATCTGCTCTCTCTATATATATATTTAAAATTATTTGCGCATACATCCTGCTGTTCAGAATTTTTCCAGTGCAGGTATGGAAGTAGCTAAGGGAAGGTGCAGAGTCTCCGTGCCCAGGGATGCTGAAGGAACTCGGCCTTTTGCTTGTGCAGTCTTTACCTCGCAGACATTAAGATGCGTTAGATGTAGAACTATGTAATGCAGTCATTTATAGCTGCTTCTTGCAGTGAGGCTGCAACTGAGTGATGGTGACGTGATGTTTACTTCCTGAGGAGATTAGGTCCTCTTGGAAAACACTTTGTTCTTGAGCATCCTCATTAAAATAAGCTGTAACGTGGCTGAAGGAAGGCCAGGCACGAGTGGCCCGTTGGCTTGGCGTGGTTGAGCGCACGGTCCCGCTGACCCCTTGCAGCAGTGAAAGGCGAAGCTGGGGCTGCTGCTCCTCTGTTGTTTCCGTAGGTGCTGCGTTAGGTATGCAGGAAAGAAAACAGGTCTTCTGGTTTCAGTTGTGACAGAGCAAGAAGTGAAATTTGCGATAGGCTGGCTGAAGTAAAAGGCGGACATTAAGAGCCAGATGAACCAGTCTCTGAGCACCAGTGGTGCGGTGGCTGTTTTGCATGGCTTTCCCCTCTGAGCCTGGGGACCGCAGCAGCATCTGATGCCTTGGCGACTGCTCGAGCTGAAGCAGAAGGGCCTGGTTTCCTCAAACAGATTTTAAGACCAAGGCTTGGTTCCAGGCCTAACCCTGACACCCGAATTTCTGTTCCCTTGCGAGTTTTGGCTTTACTCAGCGCATCCCAGGCTTGGGGCCTGTGGCCGAATTTGAAGCCACCTTTCCCAGTTGCTGGAGGGAGGAGGAAAGGAGACCTTCCTCTGTCCCTGCAGATGTGGCCAGGCACCCTTCCAGCACCACTTCCGTGGAGCGGTGGCACTGCCCTGTGATGGCTGGTCATGGCTCTTCTCTGAGCGCCTGAGGAGTTGAGGGTTACCCACCCTTCCTCAATCCCCTGTGGCATCTGTGAGGTCCTGGAGGTAGTTTGTCATTGTTGACCTGCTGGGTGACCGTCCTAGGTTGGAGAGGCGCATTGGCGGAGATTCCAGCATCAGCTCTGGAGATTTGGAAGACCGCTTCATCTGTTAAGATCTGGCTGCCCTTTCTTTGTTAGAGGGATGCTTAAACTTGCAGGAGGTTTATTGCTTGGCCGTCTCTGTTATCCACTAAAAAAAATGTTCTGATTTACCACTATGAAGAGGTTGTCCATATTATCTTCCTTCCAAGAACAGACTTTCTCACTTAAACCTTCACAGAGGTTGTTGCCCAGTGTCCGTGTACTACAGCAGTGGTGATGGTGAGGGTCTAGTAAGAAGAAGAATTTCCTTGCTTTTGAGTGGGTAATCAGCATTGTTTGATAGGGAATATCCAAGGGTGGCTTCATTCATGTGTTTAAAGATGGGGAAGACTTTGGGAATGGGAAGTGTCCTAGTTCCTCGATCTGGTTCTTCCCGTTCCCTTTTGGAGGAGTACGGGCGGGAGCGCAGCACAGGAGAGGGAGGACTTCGCATGCAGAATTGAAAAATGCAGGGAAGAAACCGTGCATGTACCTCCCTCCCGCCTGCCTGTCGCGGGCGCTGAGCAGGGGCATGGATTAGCCTGCCCTGTCTGCCCAGCCCTTTTGCCTGTTTCTGGCGGGTTACCAATGCTGTCTGATGGATGTTTTTCCCTTTCTGTCATGGCTTTGCACTATTATCTTATTTTCCATGCATCATCAGCTGCCTGTGACAGAGCAGTTTTGAGCATTCCTTGCTGCCTGCAGAAATTGAGGATGAAAGTTGGACAGGTCGGTAGCCCATTCAGCCGTCAGGTTGCCCGCGCGTGCTTTTGTTCCAAGAGCATGCACCGAATAAAGACATCGCGTTAAGAGGCAGGGGAGGGGAAAACAAAAGCACTTTAATATTTGTAGTTGCTTTCTAGGCCTCTCACAGCATCGCTTTGTCTACGTGAACTGCATGAATTTGCATGCAGCCGCCCAGGGCCCCCACGCCTCCACCCTGGTCGGTCGTTCTACCTTCTGTTTCCTCCTGCTTCCCTTTCATTGTTTGTGCTTCTCATGTGCCCCCCTCCCAGCTTCCCTCTTACATGTGTTGGTGCTTTTTTCTTTCCTTTTTTTTTTTTTTTTTCTTTTTCGTTCTTCCCCATGCTTGTGATCTTTTGATTTCGGCTTCCTCTGAAGCCTGCAGAGGCGTTTGGGGATGGCTACACCTACTGCTCTTGCTCTGCAGCCCAGCCCCGCGGGTGCCCGGAGCATCACTGCAGCCGGTGAGGGTGTGCGTGGGCTGGTGTGCCAGAGCTGAGGAGGAGCTGGCTGTGTCTCGCCTGCTGACAGCCTTCCACCGGTCTGCAGCTTCCTCCAGTGTTTTAATATTTCTTCCTGGGTTCTCTTTTTTTTTTGGTTTTTTTTTTTTTTTGTTTTTTTTTGCTTTGAGATGAGCTGGGTTTCCCTGTCGGATGTGGTATCCATATTCCCTTGCGCCCAGTTCCTCTTTCTCAGTGAAGGTGGTGTGAAGTCTGGGGTAACCACAGGGCGCCCGCCTTGCTCTCCTCCTCCTCCTTGCCTTCCCTTTTATAGGAAACGTCCCTGGGGTGGGTGGCTGGATTTTTGGTTTTGTTTTTCTTCCCATCGTTTGTCCTCGATGTGGAAGAATGGGAAGTCTTGCCTATCTCAACGGCGGGGAGATGCGTGGAAAACCAGTGGAATTTTGACATGGAAAAAATCTCAAGTGCAAGAGGCTTGATTAGAGCAGTTGTGGGTTTTATTCAGACTCCTTATAATCTTGTGGTTTTGCTTGTTTGTTTGTAACTTGTTAATACTTACTTAACTCAAATGCTTGGGAGAAAAGCTCCTTTGTGTAGGACTTGACACCCAAGCCCTTCACCATTAGAGGCTGAAAGAGCTCCAAATATAGAACAGCCATGTTGGAGCACTTCAGTGCAAAGCTGAAGGGGGGACAGTTATATTTTTTTTTGCTGAAGAGGAAAGGAAAGAGCCTGAGGAAAAGCAGAGTAAGAGTATCAGGCCTGCTGTCTCCACGGCCACGAGTGTATGAAAGGAGAAGCACAAATGCCACTTGTTGTTTGTGGTGGACACCACTTAAAAGAGGTATTGGAGAATCATGGCTGCATGTTTCTGTCAGTCATAAACTGCTTTGGTGGTTCCTGTGAGCATCTGAAGGCAGGGGCAGGCGGCCTGGGGACCTGCGGAGCTGGGCAGTCGGTGCTTTCCCTTCAGCCCCTTCAGTTTCAAGGGAGGAATTACTTTAAAATGAAGTAACGAAGGTTAGGTTCTAGGTCTTGTTATCACGACTGAAAATGACAGTAAGTCATCAAAGACAACATATGCCAGCCTTTTTTTTTGGTGTCAGTGCCATGTCTGTCTGATGTGATGGGTGCATGTGGGAGATGGGCGAGATGTTTCATCAGAGGAGCGCGTTGTGTTTGTTTCAATTCGCTTGCAGATACTTAGGAGATTACAGTGACTGCTTCTTTCAGATTACTGTGGTAATGTTTTAGGTGCTTGAATTTGGAGAAAGAGGGAAATGCCATGAGATTTGCTGTGTCATAGTTGGTCACAGACACTGGGCAAATACAGAGCAGCTGCCTGGGTTTTCACTTTAAAGGTTCTGCTCGGTTCTGAAAGATTATTTTATTTTTTTCTTTTCCTGTGTAGTAGTGACTTGTCTTCAGTTCCTGTTCTTCAGTGCAGCTCAGGGGCTAATAAGGTTAATTGTTCTGCTGGTTTCGAAAGCTGATGAAGACCTTGATCTTGCATATGTATCGGAGATATGCAGCACTGCAGCATGTCATTAACAGAGGCGCATCCCATCAGCTATGCACAAATTGAATGTACGGAGTCACCTACTTCAAAGCAGGGTTTGTCTGAAGGCACACAATTTGTGTGAAAGCCCGAGACAGACTTGGGGTGGGAATTGTGTTCCTCTTTGGGCTGTTCAAAGGCTCCTCCAGCCTCCCAGCTGAGCTTCTGGATGGTGCTGATAGGACTTGGGGCTGGTTGGCCATGCAGATTATGCAGAAGCTGTCAGCCCAGGCTCTCATGACTTGTGTGACATGAGGGGGGCACTTTCTGGGGCTTTCTAGCACAAGATAAGCACCTGCCTATAATTCAGGATGAGGTTTGGAGGAAGGGGATTTTTCTTTCCTGTAGTGGATAGGCTGCTGGGACCTGCATTTTGGCTTCAGGAGTCGTGCCTGCCCTTCCTCCATCCCTCTGCAGTGCTTGTCTGGCAGTGTGGTAGTTTGAAAAGGCTTGTTTGGTTTTGGTGTTTTGGGGCTGGTTTTGGTGTCTTTGGTGGGTTTTTTGTTTGTTTGTTTGTTTTTTTAATTCTCAGTGTAAGTATACATGTAGCCTGTGGCATACAGAGGAGAGGAGGTAGGAGAAAGCTGGATATGTGGCTCTATGTGCATGCTCAGATTTTTTAATTTTTTTTTTCCTTTCCCAATTCAGATTTTATATTGTGGAAGCACCATAGACAGGGAAGGTTTTCTTCATCGTTGCTTAATGAAAAGTAAAGAGAAGTCACCAGTGCTGCGATAACTAGTGTTAAGGGTGAGCACTGCATGATGACACAGTCCCAGGCTTCTGATGCCTGGTTAAGCCATTTAAATGAGGAGTTAATCCATTTAAAATGAGGATATCTTGCTAGCCTGCTGTGTGGCAGAGAAGCTGTTTCTGGAGAAGGTAGATGAGGAGTCCTCTAATTCTGCTTGGTGTTGTACTGAGAGCCTGGAAGTGCAAAAGGAGCTTGCGGAAGCTGGAAAACAGGTGATGAATTTGTATTGTGCCTTACTGGTAGTGACTAACAGCAAAGCTTAGCTCATTAGAGGAGATGGCCAGGTACTAGGACCTCTGGTTAGGTCTGTGCTGAAGAACCATGTGGTGCGCTGCAGATCCTGGATGATTATCACGGTGTTTCCAACCTCCCTTTAAGGGCAGGCGTACAGAAAGATCATCGCGTCCTCAAATCAACTCGTACGTCCCTGTCGGTCTTGTTACAGGTTTGGTTATGCTACGGTGAAGGCTGTGCTGCTTCTGTTGAATGAGCTGCTCGTGGCCAGAGATTGACATTGAGATGCATCTGGTAGCTTTTGGGAAGATCTGTAATAATGTTAGCCATAACTTCGTTATTTGAGGCATAATAATGTTAATTATGTTAATAACATTAACCATATTTGCTGCCTTAATGTGGTTGTAGTTTTTTTCCTTTCATGAGGCTCAGGTCTTCCAAAATCCTGCTGTCTGTCCTGCTTAGTAGCTGAGTAGGGTCGCCTGGTCTGCTTAAGCATCTGAAGCCTGTAGAAAGATGTTCAGTGTTCGTGCAGGTGATCTTCTTTTGTTCCACTATGCAGTGAAAATAGGAGCTAGAATCAAAGCCGGTACCGTGGGGCCTGTTCCGTGATGCACTTACATGGAAAATGTGTAGGAGGGGTGGTAGAAGGTACATTCTTTTAATTTTAAAACTTTTAATTTTAAAAGTTGGGTTTGGTTTTGTTTTTTTGTTTGTTTGTTTGTTTGTTTTGTTTTGGTTTTTTTACTACTTTTTCATTGCTAAGGTCAGTAGCTCATGTCTTGTGGAACCGTCATCACCTGCTTCTGCAGTAGCTGGGAAAACTTAACAGCTGTGCTTGGCAGGGTAACCGTGACCTCTTTCTGAAGAATGTTAATCTCCCTAAAGTTGTCCTTGGTTTCATCAGCGCGGGTTGGGTGGATGTAGCACGCTCCATTTTGAGTTGTACCTAAAGCTCTCCTGGAGGTCTCAGCCGGTTCAGAGCAGCTACCTGCTTGTTTTAAATGGATTTCCTGCAGGGAGCTCGCTGAACCAGCGCTTGAGTTCATTTCTGTAGACAGCTCAAAGTGGTTAGTTGCGAGCTGCAAGCTGGCAGAGTTTGTTAGCTGCATGCCTCCAAAATTACCTTAGTCCAGCAGTTGAGCTAAGCTGTTGGGTTTTAAGCTTCTACTCCCTACGATTTCTGTACGTGTTGCTGATCATTGGTAAGATCTGGGCTTGGGATCTTGCCGCCTCCATTGGAATGTGGTACCTTGCCTTTGCTTCTGGGGTTACCACGTGATGTGAATTTCAGGGCATTCTGCATCCTATTTTCACAGGTACTAGCTAATTAAATTTACTGACGTGGGGCAGGTAATTTGAAGATGGAGGAAGTAGTCTTCCTGTAGTTTCAGGACAGTTGATGGTTTTAGATCGAAATTGTATGTGTGAGCAGAATTTTGTATAGATGCGTTTCTGTAAATGGAAAATTAGTCTGTCCCATCAATGTTTGGGAAAAAAAAAAAATGGAATAGCCATGTTAAGTCACCATTTATCTTGGCAAAATGAACTGAAACCTCAAATAGGATGGCCAGCATCCACCTTACTTGAATTGTGAGGGAGTTGCTGAAGGAATTACAGATTTCTGAGTTCATTTTGAAAGCAAGTCATGTGAGAGTCCATTTTTGGAGCAGTTAAAAATGGTACATATGTCCAGTGCACCCTGTTGCAATTCTGAGATTCTTACATAGTATTTTCTCTGTTTATCAGGCTGATTCGAAGGAGGATGTAGAAGAGCATCCACAAGAGCAAAGGTAAGTAAAGCTCAAATGAAAGCAAAAGTACTGAAGCTCATTTTGGTTTTTGCTTTAGGAAATAGTGCAGTGTAATTGGGCAGACTACTAAAAATCATTTTTTTTTCTGCTGCATATTAAATAGGTTTTTATTACTTGCAGCTTATGATTTTCTCAACTAATGTTAAATTAATTTGTTAGCAAATTAATAGTGTGCAGCGTATGCAAGACTGAAATGTTCTCTTGCATCGCTTTCTCCTTATTTTATCTCTAATCTGCATTTGCTTTTCATTGGTCTTATACACAAAATCTGTGTTTGTTGATTCTGCTTTATTGTATATTTTGTAATTCATTTCTTTAAACAAGAGGAAAATTTTCAGTTCCAAAATTTGGAAACATAAGTAATGTTGAAGTGTTAACTGGTACCTGGGGGGGGAAGGGAAGTAAAGACGATTTAAAGCCAAAGACTTCTTAATGTATTGCTGTAAAACAATAGATATGCTGCCTTATTTCTTGAAATCAAATGAATAATAAAGCCCTTAAGAACCATAGCCTCAACTTTGCTGTTTCTGTTAATATCAGGCCTCCTCTGTTTTGAAGGGTTGGGTAAATAGCATCGCAGATTATTTTTAAAATACACATTTTGTTTCCTCTGCGTGTCCAGATTAAAATGCTTGGACATCTACCAGTGAAACACTTCCTTCCTTTGGTATGTGTTAATGTGGGTACAGCTCTCAGTGCCATGCCAGCCAGAAAGATCACAAGACTTAAAATAAACACATGTAACACCACCATGCTCCGATGACCGCAGCTAGCCAGAAATGCTTTTCTCATTTATCTCCTGTCTTTGCCCTTAGCTTGGGTTTGAGAGCGAATAGATGTGATAAAAGACAAGCCTGGCTGGAGCTGGCAAGAAGGGGTAAAGGTGGGGGTGGGAAGGGTATGGGTATGGCGGGTCTGTTCTGCACCACAACGCTTTGCGCAGCTTTCCCTACCTCTTTCTGCCCCATCGGGAGCCGCCTTGTCCAAACCCAGCATCACAGGGCTCCTGTGCCTCATCTCCATGGGAGTGACAAAGATGGTATGGAAACAGGATGGGAGAATTATTGCTGCCTCTGACAGCTGGTGCTCATGGTTTGTGCTGACCTACGTTCACCAGTTCGTAGTGGCATAGGGGATTATTATTTTTTTTTTTTCTCCTTCCCTTGCAAAAGAGGAGTACACTATTGAAAGCTGGTGTTTTCCCTGCACAAATATAGAACTTTCTGATTTTCAGCTGGTGACTACTGTGGTTTTGATGCAAGATTTCCACTGCGTGCCTAAGCATGCTCTCTTTATTGAGAGGTAGTCAGAAGACAGCAGTCTCAAATGCTGTGCTTAAGGTGGTTTCTGAGATTTTTGTTAGGAGGCAGAGAGATGTAGTGTAGGGGAGAGACCAAAAATCTCCACCTGCCTATTTTGCTCTGGAGGTGGATGGAGTAACTGGCTACTATGACAATAATAAAAATATTGAAAGATAAATAGTTCTTGAGACTCAGAGAGGAAAAAGGAAAAAGCGGTTTGACTTTTTTGTCATTCAGGTGCTTAAAAGATTTTTCTAGTAATTACTCATTTCCAAAAATGAACTTGTTTTCTGGAAGTAAAGTTTATAAGATTTGCTTGCATGGATGGAAACATCCTTCTATTGTCATACTGAAATGCTACAGGAAACTTGCCTAAACAGACACTGATTTGTGTGCATCTTTTAAACCTTTTTGGTTTGTTGCTGTATGTAAATGCCGATTTGTGTGTGTGCTCTGTATACTGAAGGAATGTTATAATGTAGGCTTTATGAAGAAGACCTATCAAAGGTACATTAGAAAGAGTGGAATTTATTAGTTTCTTTCCAGATAAACTTTCATTCCCTTGGCTTATATTACTATACGGTGAAATCATGGGGATTTCCTTTTCCTGTAGCAGCAAAACCTGAGAGCCTTCAGCATCTCATTGTCTGCCAGCATGCCCTAGGGAAATCAGCTAAAGCTACTGAAATTTTACGTGGAGCCCCTAGAGCACCAAAAGCAAAGCACCTTCAAGTAGTGATATGAACAGAAGTTAATGGAGATAGAGAATTCAAATTTTTTGCCAGAGCTGAAGAAAGTAGAGAGCGTTTAGCATCTTGGGGCATAAAGGAGAAAGTCTCTTCCCAAAACATTGCTTTATTTGGATTTTAGTTCTAGGTTAATGGGCTTTCTTGGGAGCTTGCTAACATACTTTTTTAAAACAACAAAAACAAAAGAGTAAAGTATTAACAGTCTGGTAACGGACTTCCTGTGCATGTGCATCGCAGGATCTTCCATTTGAGGTGGGCTTCTTGGTTTGCTGTTGTTTTTGTGGCAAGTGCACAAGGGGGATGAATGTAATTTCATTAATTCTGCCTTAGGTTTAGCTTTAACAAATACAGAAGTTTGCATGGAGGTAAAAAAAACATTGTCCAAAGAGCAGTTCCTGTAAAGAGCTATTCCAGAGGTAAATGAGAAATGGTTGATTTAGAGGTCTGTGGGTTTGCAGCTGCCTTGAGTGAGAAAAAGTTAATTAGCAACTCCTTAATTTCCAGCTTGCTATTCCTGCCTTTCTGATTGCTTGGATGCTACCCCAGGTTGCTTTCTGCTGTTTTGTGTCTCTCTCTGTCAGATTCTGAAATAAGAAACGCTGGACAGTAGATACATGAGTTGCTGGAGGTACTGCTTCAGGCCACAGTCTCTGACAGAGTTAAAGCCACGTGTATTTGGACTAGCCTATTAAAAAAGCTTCAAGTTTCCTTAAAAACTGTTTCTTACATTTGAAAGTCAGCAGTAAAAAGACGCCTTCCAGAACAAGTTTTCTTAGAAGAAAGTCAATGACAGGTGTTAAGAGAAAGTTTGGGGGTTTTGTTTGTTGGGTTTTTTTTTTCCGTCACGCTGGTGCCTGTTCACTTGCCACAGCTGGCAGTAGCAAATTCTGAAGATTTAGGTGCTTGCTTTTTTCTTGCGCTTTTCCTAACGCAGCAGAATGAGTCAAATGCAGAAGTCTGGCACAGATAAAGGGATGATACTGTTAGGTGGTATGCACAAATGATGCTACCAAAATTTTTAGCTTTCCACTTCAAGGAAGCAGACATTGGACTACCAAAAGAAAAAATAAATTTTCACGTATATGACATTCTTAATCCTTGGTTTTGAGGACTTCTCGAGAAAGGCCTTTGAAAATCCACTTTCCCGGGTGACAGGTTAAAGAACATTTGGACCAGAATAAACTGCTGTATTCGATAAAAGATGTGGAGCAAATAATCTCAGTGTGTGATGTGCACTAATAGTCTATGATAAAGGAAGGCCATACAATACTAAGAGTATGGCATGTATTCAGCAAGTCAAGAGGACATTTTCCAGCCTTCACCTTTGACAGTTAGGGCATATTTTGCTTTCAGTAGGTAGATATCAACTGCTAGGAAAATTTTAAGTGTGGTGCTGTTGGCTCAGTCAAGCGTTTCTGTTGAGCCTTTGCCTTTGATCACTGGGAGAGGGTTTGACCCCATGGGCTGGAGCTGCTCGGGGCAGAAGATGGTATCGGCTCCCAGTGGGCTCCTGCTGGGGCGATAGCGCAGCCCTGGGGAGTGACAGTGGGCACTTTGACCTCTCCTGATTGCCAGGTGGGTTTACTCCCCGTCTTGAGACTTTTGCTGTGCCTGTGAAATAGTGCTCCAGACGTGGGAGAGAAATCGGAAGGTAAAGGTAGCAAGGGAGTAGCTTACTAGTTGCCTGAGAGGAAACAAAGCAGTTAAGGTGAACCAACTGCAAAATTACTTGGGGGTTTAGTGGATACTTAAGCGATGTAATTACAACATTTGCTTCAGGAAAAATCCCGAGTGGCTGGGGAAAGTGAGCCTGCTTCATCTTGCGAGGTCATACGCGGCAATTTTTCACTGGCCACAGCTTCGTCTCATCTCCAGTCAAGAGGCACAGATGAGTCTGGTGCTCTGGGTGGACTGTTGAGACGCTTACAGCGGTCCAAAAGCTTATGAGTGACTCATCTTTCAAAAAAGCCTGTGGTCTTAGTGCCAGTGCCATGATTTCTGACAGGGAAGTAATGGCATGGGACTGGTGGTAAGCCCGTGTTCCAGGTAACTGGCTTGAGTGGTGGCTAAGCCAGAAACTGAAAAGATTGAAAAGATCGGTTAGGATCAGCCTGATTTTTTTTTTTTTCCTTCAGCTTTTTCTTACTGAAAAGATAAAAATTGATTTTGTGCCAGAAGAAATGTCCACATATAAAAAAAGCCCACGTTGTTTTATGCTGTGTTTACTTTTTAAGCATCTTTTTTAAATTTAAGCGGAGTATCCATTGAGAAAATGTTTCAAACTGAAAAGCTGAAAAGTAGTTTTGAGAGTGTTGGTGAGTGCTTAAAATGTTTGCAAGGAACCGTCCTAAAACAATGTTTTAAACTTAAGCCTGTATCGAGTACCACTAATTACCATTAGATTGTCATTAAATTTACCCCCCTGAAACTATTTGAAAAATTGCATGAAGACTTTTCTTAGGATATACACTTGGTCCCAACTTGTAGTAGTGAAAGTTGCTTTTACTAAATTTTTTATAGGTTTTTAAAATTTTTTTTACAAAAAAAAAAAGAAGAAATCCACATGTATATTAAAAAAGAAAAAAGCGGCGTTTCTTTTTCTTGGGGAGAAAAAAGCTTTTTAGTCTCCATTAATGCATTTGCATGAAGTAACACATTTCTATGGTATGCGCAGAATGGGTGTTTTCACTGGGTTACACCAAAACCTACTTCAATATTGGTTAACTTTTGTTTCTAATTGATAAGTCACGGCTGTTGTATCCTATTTGCAATTTCACCAAATCACCAAGGGACTGCTGATTTTAAGCTTTACCAGATGCCTAAAGAAATGAGATTTACCTTATATAATCCTTAGAAGTAAAGGAGTGGAAATGAGATGCACGCACCTACCTGTTATGCTTGGGGGAAAATCCCTACGGCAAAACCCCAGGGAACACAAAGGATAATGTGAAGCTAGATTAAAAAAAACTTCCTGAAGAAAATTGCTAGGAGGTCAACCAAGTTGGGGGATCTCTTGTGGATGAAGCAGATTGTTTGGGAAGGAAATGTTATTGTTACTACTCTCCTTCCTTCTGCTTCTGCCAGGCACAGCCAGGCTGGCAGGCTGAGCTCTTGCCGCTTTAATCTTTTATCTCTGTTTTATGTGTTGTAATTCATTGACTGATGAACTTTGCCTTGCTGAACTTTGTATTACAAGCTTTTTAGGGCCAGCTGTGCCCTCATGTGTGTTGCCGCTACCAAAATACTGGTCCTTTTGCAAAATTGTGTTGCTTGCCTGCTGATACAGGGAGTAAAAAACCTGTTTTGTTTCGTTTCTTTTCCTGGGACATTGCAGTGCTGTGTGCTGGCAAATGAGTCAACTATCCACTTATTTCTTTATTTCTAAGTCAGTTTCAACCATTTCTGAAATGAGAGCGGTGGCCTGGGCCAGCCGTGCTGTCTTTGACACTGGACTGAGGAGCTAATGCTGGGGCTCTCCAGATCTGGAGTGAAAGGCAAATGGGAGAGTCCTCCTGCGTTTTGCAAAGAACTGTCAGACTCCTAATTCTTGGCTTGGGTCCTGATTGACCTTAAATGAAATATTTTAAAGGGAGTCCGTCACCAGATTTAATTACTCTTTGCTCTGCTGTTGCAATCCCTCTCATCGTCATAATCTTGCCTGTTTGCACTGGAGAAACCCTGCTGGTACGCGTGTGTTGCCCTCGCTGTTGTGAGCCCTCTTGGGCTGGACGATGCCCATGGTCGGTTCCGTGACTGTGTGGCTTCTACGCTGACCTAAAACGGACTTTCTCATCTATGGGTGACAGTTTAGCTTTGAGAAATGAAGACAAATCTCGGTGTGATGATTGAGAACTAATGCTCGTGCTCTCGTATGGCTCACCCTGTCTTGAGAAGCCACACAGGCTCTCTTTACCCCCGTTTCTATCCGGGTAAAAATAGCAGGCAGTGACAGTCTCCTCCCAGTTGGGGCTGCGAGGTTGTTGTTTGCGCAGGGATTAGTGTATGCGAAGAAACTACATACGTGCTACTGGAGTAAACTTTCTCACGTGTAATGACCTGTTTTAAATGGACAGATAAACTGGGCTTTACGTTTTGGCGTCCTGTAGCTTTCTTCTGTTAATTTCTTCTTCACTTTCTTTTCCCACTTTCTCACCTTCCTCTCTCTTTCACAGATCTCTTGTGCACCTCCTTACGGTGTGTCTTCTTTCCTTTTAGTGTCTATCTGGGCCATGCCTGAAAGAGATGTAGTTCTGTACTGCAAGTGGGGGCTGTCTTGCCCTCTCCATTGCCCTGGTGCTCTCCCCTGCCTTGTGCAGCCCTACGAGTCCTATCGGGAGAACTCCTCTAGATCAAAAGCACTTTGTTTTGTTTTTGCCAGGGTAACAGTTTACCTGCGATCATTCTCTGATCGATTTCCCTATTGCTTTCCATGGCAGTGTTGGCTGAAAATGTGCTTCTGGTCTCTTCCTCTGGTTCTGCTGGATGGGAGCCGACACCGGAGCTGGGTCTGGCAGCGCGGCTCACCTGCAGGACAGCATCTCTGTGGTGCTCCTCCCAGGGAGGCTGCCTTTCTCTTGCTGCAGGTCCAGTCTGGACCTCGTGGCATCTTCCTGCTCCTTCTGTGGTCCCCTCTCTTCTCCTGTCCCCTTTCTTCCACCTGCCTGTTGGCTGGCTGTTGGGGTGGGAGGTTGTGTGGTGGTACTTGTGCCAAGGCTGACTCCTTGCTCTCGTATCTACGGCAGCACAGGAGTGGCTGGGGAGGAACACAGCCAGATCTGCTGTGCTGCTTACTGTGAGATGGGTAGGTTAGTCTCCAGAAGGGACTGAGAGGGAGA
The DNA here is from genome assembly GCA_002844005.1 of Limosa lapponica baueri. Taxonomy (NCBI): domain Eukaryota; kingdom Metazoa; phylum Chordata; class Aves; order Charadriiformes; family Scolopacidae; genus Limosa; species Limosa lapponica. Next base: position 841,906 of record KZ505784.1, read on the forward strand.
GCCTCTTGTATGTTGGGAGTAATGCCTTACTGAATCAGTGGCTGTTGGGTAGGAGGAGGGTGAAGAATTTACATTGGTGTGATGGATAGCCTTGGCAGCAGCTGATGGGTTTTGGGTGGGTGGTGTGATGAATCACACAGCCTGCCGCTCTGTGGAAAGTTGAAGGCAGGTGCACACACACATACATCGTTAGTGCACCGTTTTAATTTCTTTCAGGCTCTTGGTAAACCCCGGTAGCCTATGCTTTGGGACGGAGTCCACCCAGAATGCACAGCCTTTAGAGTTAGGACAGCGGTGTGAGCAGGTGGGACAAGGGCATATGGTGTCTTACTTCCCGCTCTGTGTTTGTTTCAGTGGTGGCTGGAAAGCGATGCAGGAGCAGTGACAGATCTGGTGGTGGCCCAGGCTGTTGGTCCAGTCAGTCATTCAGCAAACACGTGGGGAGGGCCAGCTCTTAATGGCAAGCAGCTGCATGCTGCGAGCACCCTGCAAGCCCGCTCTGGCACATGGCGTTTTTCTTGTTAAACTTAACCTACCTTGTTTTGAAAAAGGGGATGTTAGGACACATTTTGTATGTTTAGAGAAGGGGGGGGGGGAAGAAAAGCAAACAGCTGCTGTGGCATGTTTGTTCTTGTCCTGATCATTGTAAATCGAGTGTCCCCTTAGCCTGTACGTGCTGCTTCTATAAGTAATTCAGAATAAGAACTTTCTTCTTATGCTCCTACTTTTACATTTTAATACACTACTAATGAATTTCAGATGTGTGTTAATCTCAGGCTAATCCTTCTGGTTTGCGGGCAGTGGGCCACAAAAGATTAGCTTTATATCTATACATTTATTATTAATAAATTATTTTTATTTCCCTAATAGCTGCTTCTTAGTTGTCCTTAAGAGGGCTTAATTTGCAGTAATTTTAATTTTACCATTATGCAGTTGAAGGATAGACATCTGGGATAATAGACCAGTGTCAGCAATCTGAAAATTGATACCCTATAAGTGTTTAGAGGAGTAGTTTTACTGCTGTTGCAGGTTGACAAATTGTGACAAAATAGAAAAAATGAAAACAACAGCTCGCTCACTTTCAGGAATTTGCAGACAGTCCACTTCTGAATCATCAATCTCAGCACACTGGCTTGATTTTTATAAGCTGAGTCTAAAGCTACCTTAACTCTATCTGATGCGGTGTAATAAAGTGTTATAGGCAACGCTGTTACCTGCCTCTCATCTCCCTAGAGACTCAAAGGTAACACAAACCTAGCTTATAATGCCTCACGTATTTTTATTTGACTAGGAAATGTGCTCTGGGAAACTGCTCCCGCCCTGGCAGCAGCTCTGAGTACATGACTCGCAGGCAAGTAGTTTTTCAGTAATTTTGGCGTTTGCCATAGTAACATAAGTAAAAACATGGGTAGGAAAACAAAGCAAATAGCTCATCTGTACCACTTTCAGTTCAGTCTTGGTTATAAATTCAAGTCTAAGTTTTATAAAATGTCTTAGTTACATTGTCTTAAACATTTTTTATTTTTTTTTTTTAATCCCTTTCTTTGGTAGCTGTTTTGGGAATAGACATTTTCTTTGTGGTGGTTAGTGCAGAATGACCAGCTCCCCTCTTCGTCAGGACAAAATGGTCCTGTCCACTTCAGGGAGAGGAAAAGTATATCAAATATTATACTTGCTTGTGATGACACTGGGTATTGACTCTTTTGCAGAGCTCTAAGTACTCACTGCAAATATTTGCTTTGTATTTATAGAAGAGTTTGCTTTAATCAAATAAGCTAATTGCCTAGGAGAAACACGTGGTCAGTATGAATAATTTAGGTGTCTGCTTGTCCTCTCAGGGGTCCACCATTCTATGTGACATCCAGGCTGCCACCTGAGATAAGGAAGATAGAGGGCAAAGCTGGCTGTGTTAATAGTCACCTTATCCTCCTACCAGCCTCCTGCAACCAGTGGTGTACAAATAAAGCTGGGTTTTTTTGTGTGTGTGTATTGGTAACTTTCAGAAAGTGCAATGAAAATACAATTAGACAAGGAAAAGTCAGGATATTTTGTGTGTGTATGTGTGGGTATGCAAAGCAGACGTTGCTTTATGGAGAACAAATGGACTATATATAAATTTTAAACACAGGAATTCCTCAATCAAACACAATCACAGTGAAAAATTTTTTTTGCTCAGAATTATGAGGAAAAGTAGAGAGAAGGGAAAATATTTTCCAAGGGGAAGTAGCCCTCTTGTTTTTGGTGAAGTTCTTGTCTTCTCATAGCCTCTTGCCTGCTTTGAGATACCATTGCAGTACCTAGTGAGCTGTAGTCAGTGGTTACCATCTCACCCACCTGGATACCAGAGCTCCACAGAATGTAAAAATTAAGAAATTTGAAGTGCAAAATAATGCTTTTTGTTACTGCCCGATAAAAGCCAACTTCTACTTCAAAACTTCATGAAGGCAGATCAAGAAGCTATAAGGACTTGGAAGTAAGAAGGAGAAAGTGAAGATGGTGTATCATGTTCAGTGCTCTTTAAAGCATGGGCTGTGCTGTCTCTGGTTCATGGCTCTGGTGTGTTTCAGTCAGAAGTTGGGCTTTCTGAGCAAGAACAGGTTTTGTTAAAATATTTGTTTGCAACAGCATGCTCCTTAAGGAAACATGAGGAATGCAGTAAACAATTCACTGTTTTTATTTTATTTAAGCCTAAAACCTGTTCTTTCAGATGATGGATTGTTTCAATTATTTCTGTGACTTCTGGTTATTAAAATTAAGCAAAAAAAAAATATGGCCACCTGGCATCCTACTTCCTGCTGGTGGGAAGCTTCCTGCTTCCTACTTCCTTCCTTCTTTCCCCTCTGAGCACTTCTGAAGAGTTCCTCCATAGGCAGCACATGGGTTTGGTAGGATCAGGCACCTCTTTGCAGTTCTTCAGCTGTAGGTATTTTTCTTATCAGTGAGAACAGAAATGGGTTCAGCAGTCATGTATCAAACCGAAACTGGGCCACATGAGTACATGTGTATGTGCTTGAATGGCATCGCCTGGTATTTAGGACAGCGGTCCACGTTTGTCAGAGCAGCATGTTGTGCTGCCGTTGGGAATACCCTTGGAACAATGAGGGACTTTGGAGACTTCTTTGACTCTGAGCCAGCAGCCTCAGTGTGATGTGTTTAGCACTGGAGAGAGAAAAAACAGATGCATGCTTGTTTTTTTATTATTTGCGAGGAGGATCCTTTGTATGGTTTCCAAGGTCTTGAGGTTCCTGTATGTTGTGCAGCCTTTTAACTCCGTCGCTGTAGTGTGCTTGGATGAGAGGTGCAGTTTCCACAAGCAATTGAAAATGCACGTGTGCTGTTTTATAGGGCTCTGGGACCTCCTCGCCGCTCTATGTCAGAGCGCCAGAGCAAAGTGCACGGTGTTCTCAAGGCTTTTCTTGGTGGGCATATGTAAAAACTGTTAATTATTCATCTGTTACAGCCTGGGTGTTTTATAAACAGGTGGGGTCTGTGGGTACATTTCATTCCCTTTGAAACCCATCTGTTACAGGAGAAGCCATTGCCTGAGCATTCACACACCGTTCAAGGAGTCGCACACATATCACCACCCCACTCTTTCACTGCCCGGATCAGGGTCCCTTCGCAGTGGGGGACCCCAGGGAGATGGCAGGTGCCCATTCCGACGCCTCACACACACACTCTTACTCTTGGGGATGCTCCCTCCTTCAGGCTCGACCCTAGGTTTGCAGCAGTGGGGTCTCAGCTGTTGGATTTCTTAAAAATAAAGTAGAGTAGCAGGGTCAGCTAGCTGGGTGCCTCCAGAGAGGGACATCAAACAAATAAATTCCTGGGCAACTACACCCTTACCATCTATACACCCAGCACTCACACGCTGTTCATGCGTCTTTTAGTCCAATGGTGATTTTTGGTCTGAGGTCCTCACCTTCTTGGATTCTTTCTCTGTGCCCAGGCAGGCGGGCCATTGACTTGTTGATCTTCAGTCTCTGCTGAGGGTTGTAGCCTTCTTATCTTCTGGTTTATGCTTCTGGTGCACCTGTGCTCGCTGGCAGAACATGGGGAACTGAAAAGTTCCCAGGCTTAGGGAAAAACACTACCCAAACATCAGTGTGTTATCAACATTTTCTTCATATTAGAAGACTAAACACAACTGCTAGGAAAATTACTGAGAAAATTAACTCAGTTGCGACCTAAAGGCTTCAGCAAATCTAGCCACTCGTGCTAAGTAAAGCCAGACAAACAGCATAAATCACACCATGTTATAACCCTAAGTAATTTATTCTAATTAAAATTTACTCATTGAAGCTGAACAACTAATACCTCTCGACACCATCTTCACATACATTGTAGTGTTAGCAGTTGTCATTGCACAACAGAGCTGAATCCTGGGAATTGTAGGATAAAAAGAAAAACTGGTTGAATTTTACTGAATTGTCTGACAATACAGTAGTTTTCCAGGGGATAAATTGCAGTGATTCATTTAAAGAAAAGTTGGTTAAGTTTGGTAGAAAATAAATGCTCTAATTTCAAAGTTTAAAGTAATGACGCTTTTGTGACTGCTGCTACTCAGGCACTGCTTATAGTATTAGATGTACATTGCATGAGATTTCAGAGTTGTAGGTACTAGATGTCATCCTGAAAGACCTGGTTGCCTTTGCAGGAGTTAATGCAGAAATTACTGTGTGAAGTTGTTTGCTCTCTGCTTGAAAAGTAGAACAGTCTAGCAAGGATTATTAGAAGCATCTGAGATATAAAAAGTTTGTATTTTTACCTTAGGAGTCTACCAAAGTTATTGGCAAGTGACTGTCATCACCCACACAGCTGGATGCCCAGTGTTTTGGTGCTCTCTGGGCACCAGGCGCCAGCTCCTGGCTGAACTAATCCCGTAGCGGGTTGGCTCCCACACTGCACACTAGCTGCAAATCCCAAACACTTGTTTTGGAGCAGTGATGCTGTTAGCATTAAAGAGTACTGCCCATCATCACTCAGGGTTGCACTGGTGACTTGATATTAAACCTCTGGGTGGAGAGGCAGTGGGATCTGCTGGGGGATGTTGTAGGAGGTGAGGTGGTTTTCTTTCCCTTCATTAGGTGCCCGCTGTCTGGCTGGGCACCCGGTGGTGTTTGTCTCCCAACAAACTGCCCTGCAAGGTTGTACTGAGTGCTGGGTTTTTCCCCTTTCCCCCTCTCTGGTCTCATCTGACCCTTGTCCTGGCACAGCTCTCTTCGGAAAGGCTGCTGCAAATCCCGTGGATGGGGCAGCCCTGTCCCACTGTCCAGCGTGACAAATTTCTTTCTGATATCTAATCTAAATCTACCTTCCTTTAGCTTAAAACCACTACCCTTTGTCCTATCACAACAGGCCCTGCTAAAAAGTTTGTCCCCATATTTCCTTTAAGGCCTCCTTAAGTCTACCATAAGGTCTCCTTGGAGCCTTCTCTTCTCTAGCCTGAACAACCCCAACTCAGCCTGTCTTCATAGGAGAGGTGCTCTAGCTCTCTCATCATCTCCATGGCCCTCCTCTGGACCTGCTCCAACAGGTCCACTTCATTCTTGTGCAGAGGACTCCAAAGCAACAGAAGAGCTGTAAGGAGAGCAGCCAGGCAAGGTTCACCTGGCCCGTGACCTGGAGCTGACCCTTGGTGACAGGCAGGATCTGTCCCCATCGCAAGGATGTGGTCTTGTCTTTAGGGAAGCTTCCTTCCCAGGCACCTGGGTGGTGCTGGAGGAGTGATTTTGGGATAGCAGTTTAGGTATTGGAAGGTTCATCACCTCCAGCTCCTTCTGCAGGAAGAGGGAAAGAGATCTCACCAGGGGATGGACAAGGAGTTTAATTCAGCTGCTTTGAATTGCCCTTGGGAGGAGCCCATTTTTCCCAGCCCTTCACAGGGGGGAATGACAGGTTTCCGAATTTCGGAGCCCAGGATGAGGGAGTGATTACGTCCCCCTGAGCTCCCCTGTTGCCTGCAGCTTCCCCTCACTGCAGAGGGCAAGGAGGCAAGTGAAGTTGCAGTAACATCTCCCAAACCTCCAGCGCTTCTAACTGGGGCAGCGAGCCTGGCCTGCCCTCTGTGCGCAGGTTTTCGTACAAGTTCCGAGGCTTGCGAGGCCCGGCCTTGGTCTGCGTTGAGGCTGTGGCTGACGGCCTGCACCTCGGGTACCCCAGGACTTCTCTGCTGCAGAAGCAAAGGCCACCCCTGCAACCACCAGGCCTTTCTTGGTGGGTGGTGGGAGCCTGGGAGAGCCGCTTCGCACACGCATCCTGTCTGCTTCGGTGCACGGGACGCTCGTCGTCAGCCTGCTGCCGCGTACTGACGCTGGGAGCAGCGTGTTGGTGAAGGCAAAACCTGGCCGGAGCAGGAGGCCGCCGTCCACGCCTGGTCGCCTGGCTGGGCAGCCGGCGAGTCGCGGGTGATGCTGCTGAGACGTGGTGCCTGGCGCGGTGCCGGGAGC